>CAIGRB010106523.1:0-13769 GCA_903798255.1 Fraxinus quadrangulata
CATGCAATATATAAAAATTAAAGGCAAAGAAGGTAACTAAGTACTCCCCTTATATATATATTTGAAGGTGGTAGATGGACTGACATGAAAGTTCTGGCTCAATTGCTATGTCTTTTCCCTTATCCAATGTATTCAAGTATCAGTTCCTTCAAAATAGGAAAAATCAATCAGAACATGAAACAATTTGTGGTAAGCTCATAAACACCTTAAAGGGAAATATGGGGATAACGATACCCTATACTATTAAAAGTAATAAAAATTACTAATCCTATATCTAAAAAGAAAAATAAATAAAAAGAAACAAAATTGGGTTGTCTTACAATAAGCGCTTATTTATAATCATTAGATTGACTTTGACGTTCGGTATCATGGAATTCTGAAGAAAACTTTTGATGTCTTGCTTAGTTTGCTTATTTTGACTTTGATCCACTTTTCATTGATTCTCTTTATCTTAACCTTGCCTCGTTCAATATAATATGAGTTGCCTATTCCATCCGATTCGAAATCAATTATGTAGACTTCTTCCTCTTCGGACTTAATCACAAAATCAATTGTTGGACAATCGATGATATCGAAAGAATGTGCGTTAATTTTATCATCATTAATTGCCACTTCTTCGCTTGATTCTTTTGTAATTAGTTTATCATTCTCTTTATGCTCTTCTTCAATAATTAATATCTCCTCAAGTTGAATGGTAGTTCCACAGTCTAAATTCGCTGGCAATGGTAATTCTTTCCTTCCAACCTTTTCAAGTGGATTATATCCCCACCTTTTAACTTCTTCCCATAATACAAAATTTTCTGTGTGTATTTTGCTTTCATCCAACATAGCAAGTTCATTATAATATTTTGTAAGTACCTCTTCGTTCAATAGGGGAGGTCCAATCCTCTTAAGAATGATATCATCATTTGAATGTGTAGATACATATTCGCCCTCGGCATGTAGCCTTCATAAGATTTGTCAATTGCTTATTTTCGACATCTTAAATATTGTCTAAATCGAAGAAGCTTGAATATAAAGGGATTAGTGCATGTATACACGCATTGCCCGGTATAATGCATCCCATTAAAAAGCTCATAATTTATATCTTCTACAAACATATCCTCATCGTCCATATTGAGATTACTTGTTGCAAAAAAAAAATTTACACCGCTGCCATCAATAGAGTCCTACATATACTATTGAATAGTGCCTATAAGAATACCAAACACAAAAAGGACCATGAGTAGCCAAAATTGACAAAACAAAAACAAATAAAAAAATTCAAACCCTATATAAACTAATAAACTCAAATTAAATATTTTATTCCCCAGCAACGTCGCCAAAAATTTGTTCGTACAAAACCCACAAGCGTACGGGATCGTTGACAAGTAATAGAATTGATGAGTTAAGAGTTATCGTCCCACGGGGAATAAATTCAATTCAAGTTTACTAACTTTTTATGGGATTCAAATTATGTAAACAAAAGAGATTTTGATTTTATTTTATGTTAAATTATCAAAAAAAAGTGGTAAAATGTGGTTTTGTATCAAATTATGGATGATTGTATTGGATCTCGATTCCACATATTGTTATCTATTTCAATTCTTGATTTGCAATCTATTTCCGTTCACGCGTTCTTGACAATCGATAATTCTATTGTAATTAATTATCTTTTTCAAGATAAATTAAATATATTCCTAGCCCAAATTCGAATGATTAGAATGCATTAACGTTTAGATTATCTATATGATTGTACATGTGATAAATATTATTCCTAACATCTATTGCACATATGCTAATTTTATCGCGTTCTAAACTTATTGTGAGTCTCCCAACACTACAATAAGCAACTAATTATCTAACTGGTGGCCAATAAATTAAATAGTGCAATGTGTATACAAAATTAATCAAGAAATACAATAAATAAACTAAACTACTAGTCTTGAATTAAAATAAATAAACAATAGAGTTCATCTTCATTCAATACAAAAAACGGATTTAGGCTAACATGTTAATATATAAATTAGAAGAAAAATAATAGAAAAATATCACCCAGATCATGAAATAAATTAAAAGATGTTGATCTTCAAACCCAAGGTTTGAATTCTTCAAATCTTGATGTAATTGACCTTCAATTCCTTGCTAGAGCTTGATCTCCACTCTCAAAATATAGTAATTAGCATCTTGTTCTTGATAATTTTGATGAAACTACAGTGTATGAAGAGACAAGAGAAGTTGTTTTTTTTTTTTGGTAGCCCTCCTTCTCCATTTATAAGAGTCAGAAAATAGGTCAAAATCTCATCCAATTTGGTTTTCAAAAGAGTTTGAATCACGAAAGAAAATTAAAGATTCATCTGTGAAAAAGGCCTGTGTGTGCACACTGGTATTACTACCGCACGCGCATCGTAGAACCAAATGGATCTCGGGTTGGGGAAAATAGTGCCCCGCGCGCGCCATGAATTGACCATCACGCTCGCAGGTTTGTCTGTGAACAGCTTTCGATATTTTGGTAATCAATTTCTCTACAAGTCTCCGATTGAGCTAACTCAAAATGCGTTGGAAAGGTAATTCGAAGAGATACAATTCTTCTAGAAATACAATGTTTCCATTTCAAACGTTTGCTATCTAAAAAATGAGTCTCAAGTTGACGATAAAAATCTATAGTATAACTTTTTCGACTGAAAATTGATTTGTGAAAATACTTCCACTATATTTCACTTATTTGACCTCCAATTGCATCCAATTGATCCTATATGATCATCAATCATCATTTTGTGGTCTGAATAATCTATTGGATGTTTACACTTTGGTCTCCAAACTTTGGATTGTCTTTGTTTTCGCACGTTTTTCATTCATTTTTTCCAAATCCACATATTTGCATTGAGTTCAACTTAAAAAACATAATTAACACAAAATTAAGCTATAATTTATCCAAATTACTAACAAATACTCTAATCTAATAACCTAGATAAGTGTACAAAATACATTTATCATATCTCACAATTAGAAGACCAAGCATTACATAGTTAACATCGTAAGTCAATTTATGCAGTGATAAGTCCAAAACAAGGCGATCTCGAGCCCTTGGCCTGTGGAGTGATTTGACCGCCCGGTCAACCTGATCAAATGATCTCTTCGGGGTAGTTCATCGGGCATGTCTCCTCTCCCAGTTAGGTATTCCTCGAGTTTCTGGCGAGACCTCGTGCCACGTAGTCATTGACTTGTTAGAACTCTCATTTATGTCAATGCTCATCCTTTGTAAGAAATATAGTCTTATTGATGATATGTTACCTCATCCTAAAATGATTCTAATACCAGAGTCTCATCTTTATCCAAACACATGGGTGATACAAAACCAATTACGTTGCAATTTTCAATCATGATTATACTCCTAGGGATTTCAATATTGTAATCATACTAAGAATGCACTACATACCTCTATAAATACATAATTTCAATTCTTTATCAAGGTACATTTTAACATAATTTTCAGCACATATCTTTTCTAAAATTCTCTCTTTGACTTAAGTATTGGAGGGGTGACGATGACACACCTCGAAGCCTTTGTTTCAGGTATCGAAAGATCTCGTTCTTGCTCATTCTCAATCGCCAAGCTCGAAAATCAACAGGTACGATTTTCGGTAGCATCATTGGCGTCGTAAGGTGGAAAGCGCTGCCAAAAGCCATGGTCAATAGATGTTCAGGTCTTCCTCCAGCAAGCTCATCTGTACCAGACCCACCTCCTATTGTGGAGCTCACATCTCATCAAGAAGAATCATTTGTAGTGCCAAATGCCCAACCACAGGTGGTTAATGCGGGTGCCTTTGAAGAACTTCGTCAACAAGTTGTAACCCTAACACAATTACTAAACCAAAGATCCGTGAACACCAACAATAGGACAACAGAGAGGGTTCATGACCAATGCTCGAGCTTGGGATATTCACGAAGTTCATGATAAAGGAAGATCCAAGAGCTCAGGTGTACCCCCAGCAGCCTCGGCCTCAAGGTTGGTCACCATGGACTCAAGTGAACTAGCCAAGATCATACATGATGGAATCACTACCGGACTGCAAAAGAACACTTCAAAGCCTTACCCCGTGCAAGCACCTTCAAGCCTTGCCTGTAAGTATCCTCAAAGCCAAGCCCCGAGCAAGCAGCTCAAAATCTTGTCCCATACAAGTACCTCAAAACCTTGCCCCAAGCAAGCACCCCACCTCTAAGCCTTGCCCCGAGCAAGCAAAGCATTGCCCCTTGCAAGCACCTTCATGTCTTGTCCCGTACAAACACCTTCAAGCCTTGCCCCCTCAAACCCTTACCCCGAACAAGCACCTTTAAGTTTTGCCCCGTGCAAGTACCTTCAAGTCTTGCCCCGAGCAAGCACCTTAAAGTTTTGCCCCGTGCAAACACCTCAAAGTCTTGCCTTGAGCAAGCACCTTAAAGTCTTACCCCGCATAAGCACGTCAAGCTTTGCCCCTGGCATTGAACTACGAAATAGCTTGGTTCAGAAACCCGAACACCATACTACGAAAACTCGAGCTTGTAGTTCGAGTATATCAAAAATATTATGTCTCATAGATTCTCGGGTTANTTGCCTTGAGCAAGCACCTTAAAGTCTTACCCCGCATAAGCACGTCAAGCTTTGCCCCTGGCATTGAACTACGAAATAGCTTGGTTCAGAAACCCGAACACCATACTACGAAAACTCGAGCTTGTAGTTCGAGTATATCAAAAATATTATGTCTCATAGATTCTCAGGATACTACAATGCTCAGGAACAAATATCGAACTTTCAACATTGATCTGAGTTTTAGACTCCTCGAGCTCAAGCGCTTAATTGTCCTTGAGTTCCTAACTAGTTAAATCATTATTTTTGATTGCTCTAGCGCTTAATTATCCTCGAGTTCCTAACTAGTTAAATCATTATTTTTGATCGTTCAAGTTTCACAATCCTCGAGCTCGAGCGCTTAATTGTCCTCGAGTTCCTAACTAGTTAAATCATTATTTTTGATCGTTCAAGTTTCACAATCCTCGAGCTCGAGCGCTTAATTGTCCTCGAGTTCCTAACTTGTCAAATCATTATTTATTTATCCTCGTGTTCCTAACTTTGCTTTAAAATTATTATTTAAAATAAAGTTGCTCGAGCTTGACAAACTAAAGCTCCTCGAGTTCCTAACTTTGTCTTAAAATTATTATGTAAAATAAAGTTGTTCGAGCTTGACAACTTAAAGCTCCTCGAGTTCATAACTTTCAACTTTGATTGTTCGAGTTTTAAACTTCTTGGGCTTGAGAGCCCAATATTCCTCGAGTTCCTAACTTGGTTATCCAAACATTTGTGAAAATTGTTGCTCAAACTCTGAAGTTCCATACTTCTCGAGCATTGAACAGCCAAGTACATGAACATGAACACAAAATAAAACAAAACAGTTAAAGCTCACGAGGGTCTTCAGTTCAAAGATCATCCTGTGCGGGTCATAGGCTAATCATGCCGCTTCAACGGCTGATCACGCCTTTCCCATAGGCTGATTATGCCTTTTCACAATGCTGATCATGCCTTTCTTATAGGTTGATCATGCCCTTTCCATAGGCTAATCATGCATTTTCCATAGGCTGATCATGCCTTTTCCATAAGCTAATCTTGCCTTTTCACAAAGCTGATCATGTTTTTTTCCATAGGTTGATCATGCCTCTTCAAAGGCTGATCATGCCTTTTTCATAGGCTAATCATGCCTCTTCAAAGGCTAATCATTCCTTTCCCATAAGCTGATCTTGCCTTTCCATAGGCTGATCACGCCTTTCCCATAGGCTGATCACACTTTTTCAAAGGCTGATCTTGCCTCTCCAAAGGCTGATCATGCCTTCGCATAGACTATTCATACCTCTGGCCATCTTATCTCCAGCACTGTTCGTTCCTGATTTGGAAGATGCATCTCATCACAGAATCTCAAACATGAGCCTCTGGCATGGATGCACGGGGGCAAGTGAGGAATCTAAAACAGGGCGAGCTTGAGCCCTTATCTCGATGAATGATTTGACCGCCCGGTCAACCTAATCCAATGATCTCCTCGGGGTATCTCCTCGAGCATGTCTCCTCTCCCAGTTAGGCATTCCCCAAGTTTCTGGCGAGACCTCGTGCCCTTGTGCCACATAGTCCTTGACTTGTTAAAGCTCACCTTCATGTCAGGCTCGTCCATCCCTAAGAAATAGAGTCTTACTGATGATATATTACATCATCCTAAAAGGATTCTAACACCAGAGTCTCATCTTTATCTAAACACATGGGTGGTACAAAACCAATTAAGTTGCAATTTCCAATCATGATTAGGACTCCTAAGGATTTCAACATTGTAATCCTATTAGAAATGTACTACCTACCTCTATAAATACATAATTTCAATTCATTATCAATGTATGTTTTGACATAATTTTCAGAACATATCTTTTCTCAAATTCTCTCTCTGACTTAAGTATCAGAAGGGCGACTATGACACATATCGACGTCTTTGTTTCAGGTACCGGTTGATGTCGTTCGTGCTCATTCTCAATCGTCAAGCTCGAAAATTAATAGGTACGATTTTTGGTAGCATCATGCAGCTTAGACAAAGCCTCACTAGGATGTTGCTCTTTGTATTATGAACTATTTGAAACAAAGTCCTGGTTTAGATTTTTTATTCTTATCAAGTAATTTCTCTACTTTGAAAGCTTATTGTGACGCTAACCGAGTAAATTGTCCTATGAAAAGATCAACAATATGTTATTATATGTTCTTAAGGAATTAATTGATTTCTTGGAAAGCAAAGAAGCAGAAAACAATTTCAAGACCATCCTAAGAAGGTGAGTACAGGTCCCGTAAGCTAACTTGGCTTAGATTTTTGCTCAATAATATTCAAGTTCCTATAGGATCAGCAAGGCTACTATGCGATAATCAAGTTGTTCTCCACATAGTAGTAAATTCAGTAAATCATGAGCACAGTAAACACATTGAACTTGACTGTCACGTTGTAAGAGAAAAGATATAAGATGGCTAGATCATCACCAAATTTGTCACATCTCATTTGCAGTTGGCAAATATCTTTACAAAATCTCTTGGAGGAAATGTGTTTAAGAAACTAAGAACCTAGTTGAACGTGTTGGATATATGTGTTCCAACTTGAGGGAGAGTGTTAAGATTATATTAGTTTTGATTTGATTAACTAAAGATATATTATTTCCTGTATTTAGGTGTTTTGTAATCCCTTTCTATAAGGAAATTAGTTATGATCTTTGTTTTACTTTCTTTTAACTTAGGATACATTTGTTCTAGTAAACTTAAAAAAAATTGTAGTCTCTTATTTGAATGTTTGATATAATAAAAACATATACAATTGTCTTAAAACTTAATGTTTTTTTCAATATCCAAGACAAGAAGGTTGTTGTAAAGGTATTTTGAAGTCGTTCCCCAAATTTCAATCATACAACTGTCGCTGTGGAGTAATCCAAAAGATGCCTATGCAAGAGTTAATAGGATATCTTTGAGCACATGAGCACAAACATTTGGTCAATTCAACAACAAAAGAAGTATCAAAGACAGGCTTCAAGAAACCATGGATACTCATCAAAAGAAAGGAAAATTTGGCAAGTTGAGCTTAGGAAAAATATGAAGCAAGGCAAATGAAAAGGCAATGCACCACAACAATGTAGTAATACTGAAACTTGCATTATCAGCAAAAGGCCAAATCATGAATTGAAATAGTCCTATTTTAATGGCATGAAATGTGAAACCGTAGTCATTCTCAAAGGGATTGTTGTGTAAACTATTTGTTGCCCACATGCTCCATATAAAGTCAAATTAATGAAAGTTTAAATTGTGGGTTAATTAATTGCCTAAGTAACTTCCCTATGGTTATTGAGGGAAGTTATTGCACAAGAAAACTACCCACTTTCAAGATGGATGGAAGTTTAGTGGTTGTCTATATATTGATACCAAAGGGTTCTTAGCCAAACCCGAGAAAAATTCCTGCAGAATTTCTCTCTTAATAGAAAGTCCTGCCGAAATCACACACTCAAAACATTAATAGAAAATTAGATAGGAAAGAAAATAAAAATTCTGAGAACTCACAATGGAAAAAAGAATGGCATTCTAAGACATAAGACTGCATCGGTAGTAGTAGCAAGACACAAGGTTTAGACCCAAACAAGACTTCCATGGGCGGCTACCCCGCTTTACTTTCTTTATGGAGGAAGCTTGCCATAGATTTCTTGAAGAAAAGAGAGGGCGCTCTTCCACTCCTAGCTCTCCCTCTCCCTCTCCCTCTCTAGCCTCCCCTAGGATTACACACCATTCAATGCAGACATTGCCATTATAATTTGACAATCCACCACATCACAATAAAATGGGGTGGCTAAGAGAATGAATAAGACCCTCTTGGATAAAATTAGGTGTATGCTGGTTAGTTCTAGTCTTGCAAA
This sequence comes from Fraxinus quadrangulata, assembly GCA_903798255.1. Lineage (NCBI taxonomy): Eukaryota > Viridiplantae > Streptophyta > Magnoliopsida > Lamiales > Oleaceae > Fraxinus > Fraxinus quadrangulata. The sequence continues at coordinate 8,428 of CAIGRB010106523.1, forward strand.
AGCTTTTTAGGGAGAAATTGTTATGATGATTTCTTATATTATGAACAGATGCCCTTGTAGTGCTCTAAAAAGAAAAGCATTGGAGGTGTGATTTGATAAGTGACCACATTACTCTCATTTGAAAACTTTTGGGCTTGCAGCCTTCTCTAACCACATTATAGAAAAATTAGAACATAGAGCCCAAAGGTATGTACTTTCAGGTTCTCATGACGAGGTGAAGGTGCACATGCTTTGAGCTAGAAGTTTTAGAGGTTTTAAGATAATAACAAGTAGGGTTGTGACTTTAATGAGCATGACAAGTCGTGTTTTAGTGAGAAACTCAAAACTTCATTAGAAATAGGAGAAGCCGATGGAACGAAGCTGCAGGTGGAGCTTGAATCCCTACTTCACTTTGTTGATAAGCGCAAGTGGAGAGTGAGACGGAATCTAGTTCTAAACATAGGAAAATAGGATAAAGTAGTTCTCAACCTCAAATGGAGGATGAAGAGATGCAGGAAGAACAACAATCTGTCTTCTATGATTATCAACTACCTTAGAAATATATTTTTTTAATAAAAAATAATGAAATGTATTGTTGAAAAATAGTGGGTCACATGAAATGTATAATTAAAATTAATTTTTATCTTTGATTTAAAATTTTAATCTATACCAAACACGTGGCTAGATATCTTATGGTCGGATGTGATGGAAACATTGCTTTACAGAACAACAAATTTCTTGATGGATGCCTTTACAATTTAGACATTTCAATAATTTATGCTTTTGTTACATTTATTTCCCATTTGTGCCTTTATACAAATTAATTGAGGCCTTGATCAGTTTCATTTTTGTAGTCCTAAGATTGTAAATTTAGCCCCCATTTGAGCTCCATTCTTGAACTAAAACATTTTTTTCTTTCTCATTTTTAACCACACATTCTCCAAAAAATTATTACTCCAAAACACATTTTTTTCCCGAATTCTTAGTCAGATTGTCTTGCAAATAAGCATTTTATAGATTGAGATTGTTTTGTCGAGTTTTAATCCTATCCAATATTTGTCTATTCGAATCAATAGATTCTTGATTATTGCATCACACTTCATGCAATTCTTCATTTGAATTGACAAGATGATTGATGAATGACCACCAGTGTCTCCACCTTTAATGATGAGTTCTTCGTAAGTATAAAATCTAATGGCTTAGAAATTGCAAGAAAAGAAGAGGTAAGGCGTTAGGGCATTTTTGTAAGTATTCAAGTGTCATGTATACTATTTTGGGAAACAAAGGAGGGTCCTCTCAGTTAACTGCAATAAGTATTTTTCAAACTGAACAAAACATGTCACTCTCTGTTTAAGGAAATGTCATCATTTCATTTGACGCCCCATACATTGTTGGGAACATGGAAACTATCAGATTTTGGGAAAAGCATCCACTGGCCCAACAATATTAACACCACTCAGAATCATTTGACATGGGAGCTATCATTAATGTACTATGTAAGTATACTCTGTGAGTGTGTTTGAGCACATACTGACAATAAACATGAATGAATGATAGGGGGATTGCTTAAATATTTGTTCGAATGTTTCATTTAAAGTTCAAGATAGTATTAATGAGGCAAATTTATTTGTTTAAATTTTATTTTTAACACGGTTCCTCATGTATGTTTTGGGTTCCATTTTCTTCATTAAAAAGAATTTTATAAATATAATATTTTGTAACAATTTAATTTTTTTCAATAAGGAGATTAAAGAGGAGTTTCACCATTGGTTTAAGTAAAAAAATGACTTCATATTTTGAATAACATGAAAAGTATACTTTATAAGCTTTGAAGCTATTCTACCTTTTGACTTAAAACTAGATGTTGTGTGGGGTTGAGTTTCAAAAGTATAGCAAAAAGTACCACGCTTGTATCAACTTCTCAGTATAGTGTAGTGAAGCAATGTGATTTAGAATTGAACTATGCTATCGCTAGAGTTTCTTGTCATCTTCATTAACGGAATGTCACGTGTCATTTTATCAGTGGACTGGACTGTTTAAAAAATAGTTAGTTTTTTATCCAATCATCTACTATCACCACTATATGTGTCAAGTAAGTGGGCAAAAACATTTCGCAAAAGCCACTGTTTGACATTTATTTTGTTTGAAAAATAATGTTTGGAATAATGATTGATGGAAGATTGTGTGATTAAAAAGTAAGGAGAATTTTTGGGTTTATGTGTAATATTATTTTATTGATAGAATATGTGGTTGAAATAAAGAGAGAGAGAAAAAAAAAAGGAGTAAAAAATGTGTGTCAAAACAGGGGCAAAGTGGCTTATTCCTCTAGAATTTGTTGAGTATAAGTGATTCTTTTGAAATCAATCAATAGCCCTTCACCCACTTCAGATAGTGTTCGACCAAGTAAGAGGGGAGATGTTTTTAACTATATATACCTGAGGAGCGTGTTTGGAACATAAATGGTACTCAACATTTATATAGTAAAAAATTTAACTAGTTTTTACTATTTCATATTGTTTAGTATTGTTTAATTCACATTATAAAAAATGGCACAAGTATACAATTTACTTGGTATGGACTCCATATTTGGTCTCATTAGTTAGCATTAATCGAATAAACTATCGGTCATTGTGCTCCATTCCTCAGGATCTTGCTTCAGACGTCCCAAAATTTTGCAAAATAATAGAAGCGAAGTGAAACAACTTAGTTTATTTTATAATCTGAGCGACAAAAGGGTGAATTCCAGATAATATAACAATTATATAGGAGCATCAGCAAAAGCAAATAGGGATTCTATTAAAGTTAAGTGCAAATATTACATGACCATTTGAAAGTAGATTAAACCAGTGCCTTCAGGAAGTACATTAATAATATGCTGCTAACTATATCCTAGCCGGAGTTCCAAATCCAAGTCCTCTGATTGACTAATCCGGCCAATTTCCAAATCCAGATTAACCATTTCTGCTTTCTTGACTTCACATCTTGTTTCATGCTCAAATGAACCGAAATTTTCAACCCCAAAAAATGTCTTCGTAGTTTTCATTTTCATCAAATCTGCTGTTAGTGGACTTGAATAGTTGACTTCTGCTGCAACTTGTTTGCCCCATTTCTTTATTTCAGAGACACTAGCTGAAGAAAATGATGGTGATAGATTTGAAAAAGAGGGAGAAACTAATGCAGATAATGCTGAATTGGAAAGGGGAATTTGTTTCAAAAGGGATGATGTTGCAGATGGAGATGAAAAACTAGGTTTAGGGTTTAAACTTAGATTAGGGTTAGGGTCATGAATAAGATTTAGAACTGAAAACTGAGCATTATTGTTATAATTATCCCTTGGTGGGGAGTACTGTCTCAATCTGGCTCTATCTTTTCTATGAACATTCATGTGGCCACCAAGTGCTTGAGCAGATCTGAATTCTCTCTTGCAAAAGCTACATGTATAACATCTTGGAGGCCACGAAATTCCAGCAAGTAAATCTCCTTCTCCTTCAACATTATACTCACTCCCAAACCCCATTTTCCTATAATCCCTAAATTTTCTTCTCGTTCATTTCTTTAACATTTCACACACACAGAAGGGGAAGAGAGTTTTCACTGACACGAGACACGAACCCGACTAGGAAGAGCCTAAGAGGTGTCACTAACCAGGGATATGTGAATGATATATAGAGGTTGGACTTGGGACACACATAATGTGTGTTTGTGTAAGTGCGAGACATGGTCAAGAAGGGCTTTCAAGTCTCAGCTGGCCATAAAATTCTAAGCCAGAAACTGAGAATCCCAATGAGAGGAGTTAATCAGTGCATGTTCCCTATGTCTGTACACCTTATACTAAATGTAGCTAGAACCTTGTCCTACAAAGTACTTTGGGAAAAAGATCTAGGGGATGTTCTTTACTCTTTTTTATATTTTCATGTCAATTTTTTTGTCATATTGCACTAAATAATTTAATGACATGTTATTAATAGTTTTATCATCAAATATTTAACATGATCAGGTAGGTTTTGACCATGGCCTTTTGTACATATCTGTTGAGTGGACTGGCAATATTAGCAATTACCGAACCCTTTTCTGTCTAGGGTAGCATAGAAATTAGGATATGTTTGTACATGTGGACTAGATAATGAGAGGACGTAATTGAACAAGATTCAAAATAATGGCGTGAAAAAAACAATATAATTGAGTTCATTGTATCAAACATTGTCAAATATATAGAATTGTGTTACAAACTCGTTGACCTTATTAATGTTCTGAATTAAGCTCAATCCCTACCGTAGTACTATTACAAATATGAAGTTAACTTTGGTCGAAACATGAAAGGATAAGTTCATAGTATCATTAGGTTCTACAATGTCCGAAAATGATGTCTGACCAATCGATAAGCTATCTATATTCATAAATTAATTACTGCCACCACATTCCTATTACTTTAACCTAATTTCAATACACAGCCTTTAACTCAAAATCAACTTTAGGAAGTGGACTAGTTAATCTTCCATTAGGCAATTGCATGCCTCCTGAAGGTGACAATGAAGAAATGTTTCAAATCATTATCACTCAAATTATTCTCATAATTAGTTTCTACTTATTTCTTTGAATAAGTTTCTCTGCCTAAATGCAATGATGACTCATAATTTGTTGCAGCATCAGTAATAGCCAAATTCATTAATCAAGAAAAGCTTTAAATATTTCAGGCTGTACAAAGTTACTAACATGTAAGGTTACAGAGAAAAGGGATAATTCAGGAACCAAGATTTTCTTGCCTTTTTGTACAAAAAGTGAGTAAATTTCCTCAGAAGACACGAAGAAACAAAAGATCACAGCCAAATTTAGCTGAGATTTAGTGAATGACTGGCGGCCAATAAAACGATACCATTTCATTCTATTTGTAGTTGCAATTTATTAAGGTTATATACACAGCCGGAATTGCAGGATTACTTACCCCAGTTAAAGAGTGGGTGGGGGTGGGGATAGTTTGGGTGGTGGGGGTAGGGAGTTTGTCCCTGTAGCATAGCTTCCATTGGGATACTACCCTATACCCATATAAAATAGAAAAATCAGTTTGCGTTGGTGGAAATAAAGTCAAAGAAAAGGCAGAACTTTGCTATAAATTCTTGTTGAATTTCTTTGCTTAGTCTTTATTTTATTTTTATAGTATTAAAAAATATTTATTCAAGGGAAATTTAATTTACAATTTGCATACCATGTTTTACAAATCTACATTTTGCATAATGAATTGTAATTATCAGGGCCGGTTCTGGCCCATTATTGTAACATTTCTAGACTAATTAACGGGTATTTTAAGTAATTAAGAAGTTTAGAAATTTCAAGAAGACTAATTATTTATAACAATTTTTTTTTTT
>CAIGRB010106548.1:0-51488 GCA_903798255.1 Fraxinus quadrangulata
CTTTAACTTGTTTTGTTCAAAGACTTCTATAAAAGCTTTTTCAAGAGTTGAATAGTTACTTCCACCCTTTTTTCTCACTCAATTCGAGTATCGAGTGGCAATTGCCATTGAATTTCATAAGTGAAGGTCATTTTTCCTTGAGCTGCTCATAGAAACAAAAGAGTTAGTTCAGTTCAGTTGAATTATTACAATAAAAAAGTGCCAAATGAAGTTTTTTAACATGAGTCGAACCAATCCACTTGTTCAGTTAGAGAAGAAAATGCTTGATCTAAGGAGTCTATCCTCCCAATGACATAACATGTAATAAGTTCCATCACAATCTAAAAAGAAAGCAATATCATTTTAACAGTACCATTTAACATTGTTTAATATTACATGCGATATGCATCCCACACGTACCATCTAATGCACAACTTTTTATCAATTAAAAATATCCCAATCGTATTTTGTCGATCAAAAAATAATTGACAGCCACGACATTCAAGTTTTGGGATTTTTTGGGGAGAATAAAATCACAAACCTAGTCAGCAAGAAATGGCGGAACAGATAAAGAAAAATAGTCGAAATATTTACAAGTCTTCTCGTGAAAATGCAAACATACTTTTTATCAGTGCATTTTGTATGATCCACAATTATAATTCACTTATTCTCCACACATTTTGTTGACCACAAAAAAATGCGAAAATAGATGACAGGTACACTCGCGTCTTGACAAACTAATTCCAACACGTGTTGACAGATTACTAGTAAAAAATGTTGAGTTTGAACGTGGGAGAAACTTTTGACACGATACAATTACGTTCGGGATCCGATAAATAATAAAACAATAAAATACGATAATGAACAATTAACAAAGTAAACACCGAAATTGCACAATATTCTTTTTCAAAATTCCACCATAAAAAAGAGAGTATGTTTGCGTTATCGATCTCCCATTTTTCCAACCCTTGTTTGACACTAAGATTTTTTATTTATAATATGGAATTATCTACTTATATATCAAAAGATGTACACAAGGGATTACACATCCCTCACATTGGGGGTGGGACCCACTTGAATAATAATGTTTTATTAAAGTGGGTCACACCCCCATGTGAGAAGGGTGTAACTCCTTGTGTACATTTCGATGTACAGGTAGCAAAGTTCTTATAATATTACATGTACAATAATAATCATTAAATGAGGGGACACGTGACATCATCTCCTCGATTGAAATATCACATCATAGGCATCATTTTTGACTGTTTTAACTTGTGGTACATTAAATGTTTCTGAAGAAGGCGACCAACTCATGCCATGTGTTGACATGATTAACTATTTCTACTTATTATAGTTGTCCAATCAATCATTCCAAGAGTATCTTATGCACTTTAAGACTGAGAAACGCAAAATTCGATCTAACTACACTTAGAGGGGAGTGATTAGGTGTAAATGCGGAATTAAAACTTTAATCAACAAGCAACAAGTTACAAATTAATTATGTCTAGGTGATTAGTCAAATAATTCAAATTATCCTATCTTTGAATACTGCAATAATATCAAAACAGTAAAGAAAACAGTAAACAACACCAGAATTATTCACAGAGAAACCCAATGCGGGAAAAACTTCGGGTACTTTTCCAGTCAAAGATTCACTATAAACTGTTGATAAAACTTACAGACTACCAGCAAAGTTGACAACACAAGCTTTCTGATCTCATGTCTGAAGTTTGAAGCAGCCCTCCACACCAACACCAATCCTAGCTCTTCTTTATAAAACGGTCCTCCTTGAATGAGCACACGAACTCCAATCTTGACTTTTTACGCAGTTTATCTCCTGTAGATCTTCTTCAAGAACACTTCGTTCTTCAAATTCTTCCTTGATTTTCTATGCAGCCAAGTTGACGAAACAATCTTGCAGCAGACCCAAGCGAAGAAACCAATAAAGTGTTTGATTTGATGGCTTTGATGTTTTCAATGAGAAGAGCGCATATGAATTGAAAGATTGAACTTTTAATCTTGTTTAGGATGTATTCTCTTTTGAATAGAATGTGTTCAATCTCTTGTTCGCAGAAAACGCAGCGCCTCTATTTATAGGTTGGACGAATTATGTTGAATGGATCAAAAAAAGTCTTGGAAATCGAAACTAGGTCGGCCGAAAAACAAAGTTGCTTGAGTGAGAAGCATGCATACTTAGCTCGAGCGAAGGGCATGTCGCTCGCGCGACATGTGGACGAAGGTCGAGCGATGGTGTCTTTCTTTCATCCGCTCGAGTATCACTTCGACGAGCAGCTAGCGAAAAATCGACATGAATCCCTTGTTCCAAGCATGAAACCTCGAAGCCTAGGTTATCCTACTAACTATGAAACTTTACAATTTAGTCCATAAACTTTTATAATCATTCAAGTTGGTCATTTTGTTCACAGAATCGCCAATATAATATATAAACCTAACAAAGATCTTCAATCGTAGGTCATCACTTATCATAGTTGAGCTTCAAATTCTGCTTTATTGAGCCTCGATTTGAGGTACAGGCTTCAAAGCTTCAATTGAATAAGTACTGCTTTAGCGTCAGAACTTTATAAAATTGTTTAGCGCTTTTGCTTTCTCTTGGACCTTGACATCGGGGTGCTTCGGTAATTTTGGGCCTCGAAGATACATTGGGTTTCGAGCAATGACGCCTCGAAATTTTTAAGCTTCAACTGATGTGCCTCGAAAAATAGGTTTCAACCATTTCTTTATTGTTAGACCTTTGGGCTTTGACAAATTGGGCTCATGCCAATTTGGGTGCAACAATAATCTCCCAAGTTCGTGTATGGTTGTTCTTGTCATACGTGGACTTTAGTCTTTGAGTCATTTCCTGTCATGGTTAGGTTTTTTTCGACAAGCACACATTCCATAAAATCCACAACTTATAATTACTTATATTATAATTTAATCACCAACCAAATATGCAAGCCACTTCAAGTATAATTTAGTACGAAATAAGCATTCACTCGTAATACAGGGTCATACAGTACGTTGCGTGAGCGTATGGAAAATTTCCGCGTTCTGCAAAATTATAGAGTTATTGAAATATCTAAGAGCCTAAAAATGCACAGTAAAATTCTAGATTAGTTTCTTCTTCTGAAAGTAGCGCTTCAAATACAACAATTGAAAAATCGAAACCACAATGCAGACACCAAGGGACATGATACTTAACCACGCCACTCTAGCATTTGTCTTCTCACTCACTTCCCTCATCTCCGCTTCCCTGCAAGCACAAAGGACATATTAGTAATTCATTTTGACTTTTATTAATTACTGTTACGTTTTGATAATAAAAAGGTACTATTACAAAGTCCAAACACGAGTTTCTACCAAGTCGACCAGAAATCATTCGATATTCTGTTGTTGAAGAAAAGGGGCATCATTTATATTACAAACTCCGGAATACACTGAAATACCAAAAGCTGTTTTTGAGATTAAGAAATTGCTTTTGGACCTGCTTAAATAATTTTTCAAAATTGTTTGGTTTGATTAGAGGAGTTTTTAGAAGAAATTGACTCAATGTAGCTTCCTCAAAAAGCTCTTCTATAAAATGCAGAAATATATTCAGGAGCTATTCGGAAGAAATATAAAAGGAAAAAATTACTTGTAAACAAAGAAATCTTCATGCTAAAAGTAGTTGTATAACCACGGTTTCTACTCTATTGAGAAGAGTTCATCACTATTATCATGTTTTGTGCATGTCAATGGGGTCTAAATCTCCGAAATTCTTACATGAAATGCAAGTCTCAAAGGCCTAAATCTCCGAAATTCTTACATGAAATAATTGCATTCCAAATTTAAATCCAAGATCTCATGGTTCTCAACATAATAAGTTGCTAGTTGACAAAGACAGACAATTATTTTATTTAGCCAATTTGAACAAAAATAAATTTCGTCCCCTAATCCTCCAAAAAAATATGGCAAATTGACAGAACTCAACTTCCCACATAATGAGAGGACGAAGAAGTAGAATAAATTCAAATTTGAAAGAATTTTTAAGAGAAGAATCTGGCAAAAGAGATATGATAAAGAAAAGAACACATTTGATAGTTGAACTGTGAATTACCTGTCTTTCAGATAGATTAAATTTTCGTGAATTGCTTCCACAGCTCCTTCAAGCTTCTGTAACTCAAGTTCTAGACCCTAAAGGAAAAAAATATTTGTCCCAAGAATGTAGGGGAAGAATAAAAAAAATTACACAAGTGTTTAAAGAGATGGAGATTATTATCATTTCTATTGTAATCAGGGCATTAAAATAACAATGACAGTTTTGAGGATAAACTTACTTCAATTTTTTCTTTCTTTGCAACTGAATCCCAATCCTTAGCAGCGATTCCAGTTTTCCAGTCAAGACCAACACTCATACTCTTATCTCCTTGATGACTGTTATCAATCCAGAAGCATGCCAAGTAGTTGCCAGACTCAGTTGTCGTGAAGGCGAATTGACCATGGGTGACATTTTCTTGGTGATAAAGGTTGTTACCGTATGGTGAAGTAACCTAACAAGATGATTCAAGTATGAGACTTCCACTAGGATCTAAGACAAAAGTATTGTTAACAACTTTATTTGCAACTTCACTGTTCAACCAACACAAAGAGCAATGCAAGTATAACGTAGTGCTTTTGAAGGAAATTTTTAAGTTTCTGATTTCCCTTTCCCATTAACAGACTAAGTTAACTGAAAATTTGATACTAAAACAATATACTAGGAAGTGGCATGACTACCAAAATGAGGCAAAAATAAAATGAATAAATATGTTGTCATTTCATTGTATTTGAAAATCCTCACAAAAATTTTCCACTATCAATCATAGTTATGAAGCCTTTCTCTCGAATTTGGTTTAACAATATGTTGGTGTCAAGGACCTACAGATGTTATACATACAGAACACGCAATTGTACTACCTTGCTGTAGCTCATGATCTTTATTTCACACACTCTGCAATCCTTTCAAAATTCATCAATCCCTTGCTTGTAAAACTCATCAACCTTGCCCCCCTTACCCTACACTAAAAATAGCGACATTTTCAAGGTCAGTCTAGGAGACCTCAGAAGATTTAAAAGGGAAAGACTTTCAAGTTTCCTAACTACACGGTCGACATCTAAACTAATTCTCCATGAAACTCGTGACAAAGCTTTAGTTGAGCATAATCCAAGTACCTCAAAATGATTCTTTTCCTAAATGTGAATTACTATTTTATGCAGACAAACTGACAAAAATACCACTTTTGATGCCTCGCGTCCATTTTCTCTGAAATCTCTTGCCAGTTGCCACTTCCACAAATAAATGGCTGTAGCTCAACATGATCACATATAAAACACACTAATTTTATCTCTCTATATAGTAATTAGTAACAGTACAATCGCCATAGATCCAGATCATTTTCATTTACCCATCTTACTTATCATTTAGAACTTAGTTGAATTGTATTGATATTTCAAATGATGAAAACCATCAACAACTACTCCTTGCTCAATTAACATCATGCAAATTCTGAGCTAATCAATTTGATTCAATCATTTTAAATCAATTTTTTTTTCTTGCACTTATTTGTAATTTCTTACTATTGAAAGCTTGTAAACAATTCGGAAGATGTAAAACAAGTTCAACATAGAACTTGTGTACAGTCAATGTGGACAAAGTGAATCCGTTACCACTGGAATAATAATGAAATATATTAGGTAATTAATTAAATACAAATAATAAGTTTCTTTCTCTTATTCTTGTTGTTTCTTCTTGGCAGCTACGATATGTTTTAATATTCGAAGAAAAATAAACTTCCAATTTTTAAAGTAAATGCAACTTCAACATTCACTGCAAATCTACTTTGGAATTTCTATCCACTCCCAAATTCTACCAATTATCATGAACACATTAACACGTTACGAATTAATTTATCGAAGATCATAGTAACGTAATCAATAGCCAAATCACAAAACCAATTTTCTAATCAAAATAAAAAACAAAAACCCTAGGAGGAACGGAAGATCAACCATATAAGCAGATAGGCGTATTTACCTTAACAGAAATGGTGGGAACTATGCTATTATTTATATGATGCTCATCGCCAACGACAAAGTAATCAGCCAAAACGACGACTTTGGTGTGTAATTCCTCCGACACACACTTTGTGCCTGAACTCGGTACTTCCAACCATATCCCCCGCGCCACCGGCACCACCAGCCCCACCACCATTAGCACCACCCCCAACATACAGACCTCTACTGACTTCATAGTATAACCGTGTGTGTGCGTAAATTTGTAAGTACAAATGAAAGGTTGAAGGCTGGAATTGGATCGGATTTGTGCAAAATGCGCAGGTTGAATTTCTTCTTGGAGTAGCTGAGAAGAACCCTTGTGCCTAATGAGTGGAGGTGTTGACTAATTATTATTAAAATCGCGTGACGAAATGCGAGTGGGTATAAAAAGTTCGTGTCTTCGCGCCACGCATCTACTCTGTAGTTTAAACCAATCATATCGTTCCATTTAGGAAATGAAGTGCCAGTTAGGACAATTACTGTAGAATTACGTTGAGCACCCACGCTCTTCAACTGGTTTGGTTTGTATAGGATTTTAGGGCAAAATTGGAAGATTGGTCACCAAATTGTGGCATTATTTAGCGAGTTGGTCTCCTAAAGACTACTTGACATCTCATAGCATCTCCAAATTCCATCCGCTTCGAAAATGAGAATTTTTAATCCCCGTTCTCTTCTCGAAAAGCTTGACATCGCGAAAATGGTAATGGACAGGTGGTTTGACATCTCGTCTAATTATCATTTTTATCTCATTTGTTAATAAGAGATGATGTATCGATGTGTTAAAAAAATATTTTAATATACATTAGATTCGAGATAGTAAATTCAAACTGTAATCTACAATTTTCCATAGTCATAAAAGCAATATATTGATTAATGAATACATGTTTTAATGACTTGTTTGATAGTATAGATTGTAAAAAAAAAAAAAAACTCAAAACAATACGATTTTAGGCAAAAGCGCTTTTAGTCGATTAAAAATGACTGATTCAAATTAACACGATTTTAGTTCGCATCTGTAAAAAATGGTTACTGTAGGGAACTCTGGTCTCTCGGTGACTTCATTTTCAAACGGCAACTCCCATTCAATCAGTCAACTCAATCACTGAACCATGTCCAAGCACCAACGCTGCCTTCCGCTCTTCGCCGCCGTGAACCTCCTCTTAATACTCCAATCATCCGCCATCGGCCTCCATCCCACCACCACCACCACCACCACCCCCATAACCCGCTTCCAAAACTACCTCAGAATCAACACCGCCCACCCCAATCCAGACTACAACACCGCCGTCAAGTACCTCACTAGCTTTGCTCGCACCATCCCTACTCTCCAGATCCAAACCCTTTACTTCACCACTCCAGATAAGCCTCTTCTCCTCCTCACTTGGCCTGGTTCTAATCCCTCCCTCCCCTCCGTCCTTCTCAACTCCCATCTCGACTCCGTCCCCGCCGAGTCCTCCAAGTGGTTGCACGACCCTTTTGAAGCTTACTTATCCCCTGACGGAAAAATCTACGCTCGTGGCGCACAGGACGATAAATGCATCGGAATGCAGTATTTAGAGGCCATCAAAGAGTTGGAAATTAATTTTCATTATTCTCCAACAAGGACCGTGCATATATGTTATGTTCCAGAAGAAGAGGTAGGGGGATTTGATGGGATGGCTAGGTTTGTTGAGTCTGAAGAGTTCAAGAAGTTGAAAGTTGGGTTCATGTTGGATGAAGGCCAGGCGTCAACTACTGAGGAGTTTAGGACGTTTTACGCGGACAGGTCCCCGTGGCATGTGGTGATCAAAGCCACGGGAGTACCTGGCCATGGGTCTCGAATGTATGATAATAGTGCTATGGAAAATATGATGAAGAGTATAGAGGTTATCACTAAGTTTAGGGAAAATCAATTTGATCTTGTTAAGGCTGGTTTGGCTGACCCTTCAGAAGTTATTTCGGTTAATCCTGTGTTTCTGAAAGCCGGAATTCCATCCCCAACGGTGTGTTTACAAATATTGCGATAAGTTTTTTGTGATTGATTTGTATTAGTAGTTTATACTGGCTAATGGATTTGAATGATCAGGGATTTGTGATGAATATGCAACCATCTGAAGTGGAGGCGGGATTTGACATTCGGCAGCCACCAACAGCAGATCCTGATCTTATGAGGAAGAGAATTGCGGAGGAATGGGCGCCTGAATGGAGGAACATGACATATGAGGTGAATGTGGAACTATTATGATCGAAAGAAATATCATTATGTAGCACAATCATTTTGATAATTAGAATTTGGAAATTTTGGAAGTAAAAGGCAATTGACTAATCATAATCTCAAACATAGGCATTTGGTGAACGGTAAACTGTAAACTGAATCTATTCTAATCAACTAAATTTTCTTCTAAACACGTAGAGTGGAGGGGGTTTAGAGGGATCAAAATAGATATATCCTTACTATAAAGAATTTAGGAGGCCACAGCAAACTGTAAAAGGCCATGGATGATCTTCCCTGCTGAATGTGGTGTCACTGATAATTCATTTGAAGATTTGTACATGTTGCAAAAGAAAACCTACTCTTTTTCTTTTGCTTTTATACAGAATTCTTTTATTTGTATGTTGGGTTTCTCTATTCTTTCAGTAACAGCGGCACTCGATCTTTGCATGGATACTCCTTACTTCAATTGAAGCCTTTCTGTTTTCTACTTATTGTGCAAGGTTAAACAATATTTTTGCACCATTTCAAGGTTTAGCTATTTTAATGTGGGATTAATATCATGACATTGATTGGTTAAGAAATAGTTGATTATGAAAAATGGTCTATAGTGAGTTTTTCTTGTTAATACTTTATTTTGCTTTTCTAAGCATTGGTTATCAGAGTCTCTATGTGTGGTGTGATAAGGAATCCTAGAAAAGACAATTAACTTCCTCCATAGTCCCATGAAGATCTATACTTGTCTTAATAAGTGGATTATGATGCATGTTGTCGTTCTTGCTGCATTGATCTTTTCACTCCCCACTCGTCCTTGACCGCTCTGCCATGCACTTCATTTACAGCCTATAAAATAGGTGGCATGTTTCCCCTAGGAGGACCATTTAGATTAAAAGGGAATGTGCGTGCACACACGTTTATGGAAAGTTCGTAAAGGAAAAGATAATACTCGGATGAGTTGTGGTAGCGCCAAGATGAAAGCACTTTTTTGGCAAGTAATGCAGTAGTAATGAACTCTGATGCTTGGACTCTTCGAAATGGTCGGAGTACCCATGTTGGACACGACATGACATGGGTATGGGTATGGAATATGTGTCAAATCCTCCAAATTTCAACCCGACACTTTTTTCTATTTTTGCTTCTTCTTCCTTTTTTCTTTTCTTTTCCTTTTCTTCTTTCTCATTTTTGATTTCTTTAAATCTAGCGTCGCCGTCGAGAAGGTGGAGAAAGGTGGTGGCACGAGGTTTTCCCTTCTTCTTTTTCTTTCTTTTTTCTTTCCCTTTTCTTTTCTTCTTCTTCTTCTTCTTTCTTTTTTTTCCTTTTTTCCCTCTCGGTATCGGTAGTTTAGAGTTTTTTTTTGTATAAAACGAAAATGAGTTCTATATAGTGCTACTTAGTGCTCCATTAATTTCAAATTGCAATCATGTCCCGCATTTTTTATTCTATATAACATTTAATAATTAACTTCTCATAATTGAAAACTAAATTCCAAAATTCAATTTTATTTGTCTTAACATCTTGTTCAATACTCATGTCCTTCTATGTGAACAATTGATTTTGGTCTATTCAAAATGATATATTGAGTTAGTAAAAAAATTGAAGTTTGAAAGGCGTAAACACGTACTTGTGTCCGAAATTTGGACTATTTTTAGTGATGTCCCCGTATCCTACATTTTAGAAAATAAAAGATCTTACACTTGGATACGTACATGTACCCGATACCCGTACCCGTACCTCATTCCAAGTATCATAGGTAATGAGTTAGGCCTCAATAATCATAGAATATATGCATGTACTTTGTCAGAGTGCATGTACTGGTGTCAACTACAACAAATGCTATGTTTCATATGAACACAACATAGTTAGGAAACAGATTACTGTGTAAACTGACTAACTTCTCATTCTGGTTAGTAATAATAAGAAAATGCTGCGTTACTAATACTGTCATAAAGATCTATAGTTGCCTTACAGAATCTATTGGGCTTCTACTGCTCGATTGACCTAGGCAAAGGCAGACATTTTGATGCAGAATTAATTAATGTCTTAATGAAGGAGTCAAAGAGTGAGTCAAGTATTTGTTTAGTTTTAATTATGTTTTGAAATTTGAAGAGTCAAAAAAAGTCTATTTGTCTTTCCCAGATTAAATTAATATGCATTTAGTAATACTAAGAGTCATTTTAAGTGTCTAGAAGTCATTATTGCCTATAAAATAGTCTGTACATAGAAGAAAAGGGGGAAGAACATTATTATCAAATAAAGCATCAAGTTTTATTTCTCTGGCTTCGAAATTTCAGGGTTTTTTTCCAGGATTCTGCCTTAAAGAAATCTGGACTCCAACGGTGATTGGAGTATTAAATCTGTTTACATCACACTTGAGGGGTTTAATTTTTTCTTCAGTTCTTCATTAACCACGTCTTTTCTAATTACTTCTGTTTGGGATCTCCACTGGAAGCAAGATATTTAGGATTCTCGATGAGTTGAAATAAGGTTGAGAAGAGATGTTTGAAATTCTCAGTTTCTTGAAAGAAATTCAAGAAGGTTTTGATGATAGGAATAGAGGGAAAAATATTAGAGATTGGATCTGTATTGGCAATGGACAGAAGTTATTTAAGTTGCCATGAATTTTCTTCTCACTTTTTCTTCATGTCTGTTCGCATAATATAGAAGTCCTATATTTTCTCCTCTACCCATGCATCCAAATAAGTAGTTAGTGGGTGATTGCTGATAACTTTTCTGTCCTGGCAGCTTACCGAGAAAGGTACCCTCGTAGACTTTATGGGACGACCTTTAATGACGGCTACTAATGATTCCAACCCTTGGTGGTCTATTTTTAAGCAAGCTGTTGAAGCAGCTGGCGGGAGGCTTGCAAAGCCTGAGATCTTGACTTCAACTACTGATGCTCGATTCATGAGACAGATGGGAATTCCTACCTTTGGTTTTTCTCCAATGAAGAATACTCCCATATTACTCCATGACCATAATGAGGTGACGCTAGTTTCATATCAATTATGAATAGCTCATTGCTCTATGTACTTCAAAAGTTAATATAGATTTTAATGTTGCTTTCTTGACAGCATCTGAAGGATAGTGTTTATTTAGAGGGAATACACGTTTATGAGTCCATAATCAGATCATTGAGTTCCTTTGATAATGCTTCTTTTTGATACTGAAAACTAAGAAGTAAACTGCAGAACAGAGCAAAGCTGAAACACAGGTAAAATATTCATCTCTTCCGTAAGATGTTTACTAGTTCATTTGACACTTTTGGTTTTGTTTTATCTACACACAGTTTGATTAGAGTTTTTCTGAACTTCCATTTTTTATCTTGTATAATATTCACAATGTACTCCACAGGTCCGCTCACTTCCAACGTTCTAATAAAGATTCAAGTTTACTTTGTGCCAAATTTAGCAGCTTGCTTTAGACTTGTACATGGTTGTATCAGAATTTTCTTCCAAATTCAAATCAGTTACTGTAATAAATTCACAAAATGGATAGCGGTAGATTGCTTCACATGAAAAAAGCAGAAACCTATTTATTTTTGGTCACACTTCAACTATTTAATTTTCTTGGTTCTATGGCTAAATAAGAACCATATGTTAATTCATTCGGAACTAATCCCTTTCCCTTTTCCTTTTCCTTTTCCTTTTCCTTCATGTTCTGTTGTCCATTGTCATTTATTTCCAGCAAGCTGTGAAACTATACACACACAGATTACTGTTGTCTGTACAAATTACTCAATTTCTAAAGTTGTAAGTTGACATTATTTACCAATTACTTTCTATTAATTTTTTGTTGAATAGATGGAACTTAGTAAATCTAGTCTGTAAGGACGATATAGCACTATTAGTATAGACAATCAGCTATTAATAGTTTAAATGTGCAAAAATACACGAAAAGATAGTAAAGAACACAAGAGATTTTCGCCATAAGGCAAGAGGTTCGGATAAATCCTAATCCCCTTTTGAGCTTCCACCAACGAGAAGAAATTATTATATAAACCAAGGATCAAAGTCTGTTCAACAATTACATCAAGGCACTCAGATGAAATCACTCAAGATTTCTTCAACATAAGGAAAACCTCATAAATCGACTACAGAATCTACTCAAGGATACAAGTCAGCCTTTCTACAAGTCACTCAAGAGATGTATACAAATTATACTACACTCGATTTATAGGAGGTTCCCTTTCAGAGATCAAGAGAAGAAAACGGCGTAAGAGAGAGTAGAGAGAGTTCCAGAGAGTGAATCTCAATTGAAAACCGAACGTCCAAAAAAAAATCTCAAACCCTAGTGTATAAGAGAAGTCTCCAGAAGGTCACCATCCAACGGTTATTGGGGCGACACTTGGCTACTTCTCCACCGTCCAGATCTGAGTAAAATCTTTCAACAAAACACGTTTTAATCAGAAACACATTTTATCCAAAACTAAACATAGTCCACCAAGAATGCAGATAACGGTCCAGCCCATTGCAACATTTAACTGGATTCAGCCCATTACAACATTTAGAGCCCACATCATTGTGCCAAACTCTACAATCTCCACATTGGTACAATGATCCAAGTTTCATCTATAGTGATTTCTCCATTATGGCATCATTTGCTCTTATTACCTGATACACAAATCAGCAAGAGTCAGTGTTAAGCAGCTTTAAACAGTCCAGAAACTTATTTAAAGGCAATACTTTAGTTCCAACATCAGCAGGATTAAAATGAGTAGATATTTTCTCAAGTTTCACAACTCCTTGTGATATAACATCTCTAATGAAATGAAATTTCACATCAACATGTTTTGATCTATTATGTAAAACAGGATTTCTACTCAAATAAATGGCAGATTGGCTATCAGAGAATAAAACATCTTTAATAAAGCCAAATTCATTTAACAGTCCTTTCAGCCAAATACCCTCTTTTATAGCATCAGTTGCAGCAATGTATTCAGCTTAAGTTGAAGACAAAGCAACAATTTTCTGTAACAGAGATTTCCAACTAATGCAGGAATTACACAAAGTATACACATAAGCAGAAGTAGATTTTCTGTTATCCCTATCATCAGCATAATCAGAATCAGTGTAACCCCTCAAGATAACACCATCAGATTGCTTCTTATAATGAATCCCCAAGTCACAAGTTCCCTTAATGTATCTAATGAGCCATTTCATGGCTTCCCAATGAATTTCACCAGGATTTGACATAAATATACTCAACACACTTATAGAGAAAGCCAAATCAGGTCTAGAACAAATTATTAGATACATGACAGACCAAACTGCACTAGAATAAGGCACTTTTGCCATTCTTTTGAACTCAGTTTCAGATTTGGGAGATTGATCACTTGAAAGTTTAAAGTGATTTGCTAAAGGTAAGCTCACACTTTTAGCATCACTCATTGAAAACTTTTCCAATAATTTCAGTACATAAGGTTTTTGATTTAGACTAAGTATGCCTTCTTTTCTATTCCTTTTAATTTCGATACCCAGAATTTTTCTAACAGGACCTAAGTCCTTCATTTCAAATTCAGATTTCAATTTGTTTTTAATAGACTCTATTTCCTTTTTGTCATGACTAGCTAAAAGCATGTCATCAACATAAAGAAGAAGATAGAGTGAATTTTCTCCACTATTTTCTTTACAGTAAAAACAGGTATCAAAATTACTTCTTTTAAAACCAAGTCCAAGTACAAAAGTATCAAATATTTTGTACCATTGTCTTGGAGCTTGTTTTAAACCATATAATGATTTTTTGAGAAAGCATACTTGGTCAGAATTTTTATTTATTTGAAAACCTTTTGGTTGTTTCATGTAAATAGTTTCATCAAGATCTCCATTTAAGAAGGCAGTTTTGACATCCAATTGGTCCAATTCCCAATTAAACTGAGCTGCTAAGGCTAGTATCACTCTAACAGTTGTAAATTTTACAACTGGTGAAAAGATTTCATTAAAATCTATTACTTCCTTTTGAGTGAAATCCTTAGCCACTAGTCTAGCTTTGTATCTAATGTCATTCTCACTTTGTTCCTCTCTTTTTATCTTAAAGATCCATTTACAATCCACAACCCTATTATCTTTAGGTCTATTGGTCAACACCCAAGTTTTATTCTTCTTAAGTGATTCCATCTCATCTTGCATTGCTTCAAGCCAATGCTTGGAATCATTCCTACTTATAGCCTCTTCATAAGACACATGATCATTATCAATAAAACTTTGAACAGTAAGCAATGACACTTCATCATCAAACCTCACAGGTGGTCTAACATATTTTCTTTGCCTATTCCTAGCTAGTTGATAATCATCGAAGGTCTGATTTGTCTCTAAGTCAACATCAGGTTGTTCAACCTCATCATTTCTGAGTGGTTCAACATCAGTATCAAATTCTACCTCTCCAGTCTGAATATTAGGTGAAGGAATATAATCCTCAACTTGCTCCACCTTAATTTCAGTCTCTTTCTTAATGCTATCAGACTGATTAAAGGTCCAAGTTTGCTGTCAGTTTTTAAATAGGGTAAATCATCTTCATTAAACACCACATTTCTACTTATAATGATTTTATATCCTTTGGTTTCCTTTACCCATAGTCTATACCCTTTAACTCATTCACCATAACCCAAGAATACACATTTAAGAGACCTAGTATCTAATTTTCCTTCAAATTGATGCGCAAAAGCAGCACACCCAAACACTCTTAAATTTCTAAAGTCAACAGGTTTACCATTCCACATTTCTTCAGGAGCCTTAAAGGATATATCACTAGAAGGACTTCTATTAATAAGATAGCGGCAGTTTTTACAGCCTCTCTCCAAAATAATTTGGGAAGACCAGAACTTAATAACATGCATCTAATTTTTTTAAGCAAAGTTCTATTCATTCTTTTAGCCAAGCCATTTTGCTGTAGAGTGTGTGTTACAGTTCTGTGTCTCATAATACCATGCAATTTACACAACTCATCAAACTCATAATTGCAAAATTCAAGGCCATTATCAGTTCTCAATACTTTAATTCTTTTATCAGTTTGATTTTCAATCAAGGTTTTCCGTTCCTTAAAAGTAACAAAGGCATCAGATTTAGATTTCAAAAGAAAAATCCAATTTTTTCTAGAAAAATCATCAATAACCAACAGGAATATTTGAAACCAGTATGTGTAGGCACAGAAGCTGGTCCCCACAGATCAGCATGCAGATATTCAAGTATTGACACAGATTTATGCATTCCAGGCAAAAAAAGGTAATCTATTTTGTTTTCCTAGAATGCAGTGATCACAAAAACTGAGTTTTTCAATGTTATCCTTTCCAAAGACACCTTGTTTTTTCAAAATCTGCAAGCCTTTGTCACTAATATGGTCCAATCTTTTGTGCCATATTTGTGACATATTATTTGAAACAGAAAGTACTGCTGAAGTCGAATTAAAAATGTGTTGAGTTTGTAAAATGTAAAGACCATGTCTCTTGGGAACTTCCACAATCAATTGTGAATTCCTCAAGATTTTAATATAACCCGTATTAATCATAATGTCATAGTTTAGGTCATTTAATGCACCTAGAGAAATCAAATTTCTTTGTAGGTCAGGAACATGTCGGTCTTCTCTAAGACAAGTAGATTATTATATTTTACTGTTAAAGTGATGGTTCCTATGCCCTTAACTTGACATGCCATATGATTACCCATTAAAACTTGACCCCCATTTACATTTCAAAATAAGCAAACCATTCTTTATTAGGACACATGTGATAGGTGCAACCTGAGTCAAGAATCCACTCTTGACCAGGCTGGTGGGCAACAGCAACATAGACTTCATCAATGTCAGATTTATTGTTGCAAGTTAAGGCAGCATCCCCATCAATTTTAGACTTGTATCTATTATCACTCAATCTCTTAGGGCAGTCTTTGATGAAGTGACATTCCTCTTGACAATAAAAATATTTCTTATCCCTTACCTTCACCTTATCCTTTTGAAAATTTTTTTTCTTGTGTCCTACTCTCTTATTGACATTATTGTTTTTAGGATTAAACTTATGTTTAACCATCAGATTCAGACCACTGGAAGATTCTTTCTTATCAGATTTTAACTCTAACTCCTTGGTTCTTAGAGCATTAATGATAACTTCAGTAGTTAGAGTGTCCCTTCCATATTCAATAGCATTTTTAACATCTTTATATTTATCACCTATTGAATTTAATAGGACCACAGCCAGCTGTCCACTTGAGAGTTTCTCATTACAGTTGGCTAGGTCACGAGTTAATCTGTTGAATCTATTAATATTAGTGTCAAGGTCAAGAGATGGATCAAGTTTAAAACCAAAGAACTGTTTTAGGAGGTAAACTTTATTAGGCATAGCTTTATTGAAGTAAGTGACCTCCAGTTTTTTCCACAATTCAGCAGCAGTTTTTGTCTTTCCTATTTCTCTAAGAACATTATCAGATAAATGCAGAAAAATAGAACTCCATGCAATTTCATCTTGCTCAGTAACTTTACTGGATTCCATATCAGTAGGCCATGACTCATCAAAGGCCTTTGTACACTTTTGTTGCAATAAAAGGGCTTTCATTTTCTGGCGCTAGAGACTAAAGTCTCATTTGTCATTAAAAACCTCCAATTTAAATTTGGAAGAAGGCATAGTATATAGTTTGAATGTTTAACTAATTAATACAGATCAGGCAGAGCATACCAGTAGTATACACAATCAGTAATAATTCAAAATTGTCAATCACTCAAAAGACAAGGAAATATGAATTATTTGCCCAGCATAATGTATATACTATATTGTAAATCACATATTCTGATTCAGGTAAGGTTATTTAACAACTATTGTAACAACTTACAAAATATAGCACAGATTACCACAGTTGCAATTTACAGTAATACAGAACACATTGGTGGTTTTTGTATAGAGGTTCTTGACTCGAAAAAGGCAAGACAACCCTCAGATTCCAGACAACTCAAAGGTTTTTGGACAAAGGAATCGTCAAGCAGAGTTTCAAACCCCAAATGTTTTTATAAGGTAAAAGCAACAGATCAGTGCACTTAGTTGTAAAACCAGAACGAACTCACCAAGAAACCCTATTATTAGGGTTTCAAGAAGCAAGAGCAGAAGACGAATCCAGAGTATAGGTTAGTGTCTGCACAGATCGAGAGGCAAGAATCACAGCATGAAGCTCTGATACCACTGTAAGGACGATATAGCACTATTAGTATAGACGATCAACTATTAACAATTTAAATGTGCAAAAATAAACAAAAAGATAGTAAAGAACACAAGAGATTTTCGTCCTAAGGCAAGAGGTTCGGATAAATCTTAATCCCCTTTTGAGCTTCCACTTATGGGAAGAAATCACTATATAAACCAATGATCAAAGTCCGTTCAATAATTACACCAAGGCACTCAGATGAAATCACTCAAGATTTCTTCAACATAAGAAAACCCTCACAAATCGACTACAAAATCCACTCAAGTATACAAGTCGGTCTTTCTACAAGTCACTCAAGAGATGTATACAAACTATACTATACTCGATTTATAGGAGGTTCCCTTTCAGAGATCAAGAGAAGAAAACGGCGTAAGAGAGAGTAGAGAGAGTTCCAGAGAGTGAATCTCAATTGAAAACCGATCGTCCAAAAAAAAATCTCAAACCCTAGTGTATAACAGAAGTCTCCAGAAGGTCACCATTCAACGGTTATTGGAGTGACACTTGGCTACTTCTCCACCGTCTAGATCTGAGTAAAATCTTTCAACAAAACACGTTTTAATCAGAAACACGTTTTACCCAAAACTGAACATAGTCCACCAAGAATGCAGATAACGGTCCAGCCCATTGCAACATTTAATTGGATTCAGCCCATTACAACATTTAGAGCCCACATCATTGTGCCAAACTCTACATAGTCTTTTATTCTTGCTAATTATCACTCATGATCTCGTAAATTGCACATCTTGGACTTGCCAAGTTGTGGGTGGAACGCAGTGATGTAGCTTGCCCTTGTTCTCACCCTATGCTTTCCTTGACAGTTATATCTTCGTGCCAGGATTGATTTCAATCTTGAGAGTCAAGAGCTGTTGGATTTTAACTAGAGGAAATCCAGTTTTACTGCTACCGAGGTTGACAATGACCTATGGTTCTTTACTTTTCAGGGTGCTAAGATGGTGTTTTAAAGAATGAGAAATCGGGCGCGGGCAGCATAGGATCTTACATTCTGTGAACCACGTTCCTGCCCAAAAGGGAATACCTTTACCATTGTGGGCATAAGGGGGTCTTAAAAATGCTGGTATTAAGAACGAGTGATTGCTATTCACCAACTTGGTACAATGTTTAAATTTCCTTTAACAAACATAGTGAAAGGATGCTTCTTGGTTCTTGCCCATGGATCTTGCCTCTTCATAGTCCAACACAATTCAAGATTTGCAGCCTCATTCTTCTCTCCAAATCTTTTGAGAATTAAATAAAACTAACAAATTGGATAGCATTAGCTGGCTCATGACTTCACCATCATTTAATACTAACTTCTATTATTACAAGTTTCATAACATATTCGTGCTTATCTTTGGTACGGAAGTTCCTCTCACTGTAGTTCACTATGTCCCCGACATAATAAACTTTTCATCAAGAATAATACTATTTGTATAATCATCAGTTTAGATGACAACAGTTACTAATAATTGAAGCTTATGTCGCGTACGGTTTGTGGCAAGTTTATACTAGATAAAGCGATCATAGGTGGTGCTATTCTTGTGATTAGGGGTTGTTCGACAAAGTTTTTATAAAAGTTTTAATAGATTTTGATAAAAGTCGATAAAATGTGTGGTTAAAAATAATTAAAATAAATGAGAACTCCAGCCGACAGTCACCTGATTTTATATCAGAACAATGCATCATTAGTTTAATTCGAATACTAAAAATGTTTAATTTAGTGAAAATGAATGAATTGATTCCTAATACTGTTTTAAGGTGTGTTTCCATCTCTGTCTAGGAATAAAGTACGGATTGACCCGACATTGTTCTTCTTAGGCATGTTCCTGTGACAACCTAAATGAAAAAAATGTGATATGCCTTCTTTCACATGTACACATAGTATCTTATTAATTTAGAGATTTTCAGAATAAGGGAAAAAAATTGTACTCTTCTTAACTTTTGAAAACTTGTTGGCATCGTCTCGTAAAGTTGAGTATGAGAGGATTATAAGATGACTTAATTTTGTTGAGGATGAGGTTTTTCTTTGAGAACTGACAGTGTATGATAGAAGGAAACATCGTATATTAGATATGTCAACATGGTTCCTAACTTTGAGTGTTTGGAATTAAGAGAAGTGACATCTTTTGACAACTAGTTTGAAAACTTTCACTTAACGCGTATTATCCTATTCATGACATTGAGTTGCTCTAATTTTTTGTTTTCTTCGATGGAGGGAATTTAATTGCACTTCAATTTTTAGATTACTGATCCCAAGAGAAGAACAATTCATTTCCTCAAGTGTGGACAAAAAAGAAGGAATTTTGCCACAAACTAAAAGCTTATCTTCGTGTCATCTTCAAGTGTGAACAATTCATTTCCTCAAGTGTGTACACTCACTTTTCCCAATAAAATGTTATCTTTTTAGTTGTACCTTACCGTAAAAGAATCACATCGATTTTTACAAAATAATAATAATAATAATAATAATAATAATAATAATAATAAATAAATAAATGAAATAAGTATCGACAATCATTACTTTGGAAAAATAAAAATTTTAAATAAATTTTTTTTACGAGAATGCGTGGTTAAAATTATTGAAAAATGTTGAATTTATGTGCATAATATTTTATTGTGTGAATGTGATTGAAAATGAATATATAGAAAAAATAGTGAGGGCTAAATTTCACATTCCCATGAGTACAAGTGTATAACAATTGAAATAATTTTTTTGTTTAGTTCCAAAAAACATAATAATCGAAGAAGCTTGTGTGTGAGACAGATATGTGTAAAAATGATATTTGGAAAGTGTTTATAAATCGTTTTAATTATAAATAAATAAAAATGATTGATGGACGAGAGAATAATACTATCATTCAAAGTAACATAGACGCGTTTTAGGAGCTTTTGCATGACAGACCAACGCCAGTTGTTTTTTTTCTGCTGAGGATAATATGTACTATGTCGACTGTTCTACTGCGCGTTCCTTTTTTTAATGAGTTTTTAAGATTATTTGTACTCCCCCATAAGCATCCCGCAGTATCCCAGAACCTGCTTCTCCATGTATAATTTATGTAAGCCACGTGAGGACAAGAATTCGAGAATTTACTAAAATTTTTGTTGAATCCTATGCTTATAAATATCAGCCCACAATCACTTCTCCTTCAAGATTCTTCAATCCCTCTTAACAATGGTGAAGGTAGATAACAAATCTTCGTCCTCGTCCTCGACCTCAAAATCGCAGTGTAAAAAGAAGTACAAGGGAGTTAGAATGAGAAGTTGGGGTTCTTGGGTTTCTGAAATAAGGGCACCTAATCAAAAGACAAGAATTTGGTTAGGTTCTTATTCAACCCCCGAGGCAGCTGCTAGGGCATATGATGCAGCTCTCTTCTGCCTCAAGGGCCCTTCAGCAAACCTAAATTTTCCGTTTTCACCTTCACAAAATCTTAATCCTGACGCCATTTTGTCACCTAAATCCATTCAAAAAATCGCAGCAGCAGCAGCAGTAGAAACAAATTTGAGTCCACAGTCTCCACCTTCTGTTTCCTCCAGTTGTTCATCATCAAATTCCTTGCCATTGCCTTCAGCATCAGAACTAGCAACAACAACAAATAACGATAATATATTTAATGAAAACGCGTTGTGTGTACAATCTCCAACTTCCATTTCCTCCAGTTCACCATCATCCAGTTCTTTGCCATCGCCCTCATTATCATTGTCTACTTCGTCACCCTCGGATCGATTTGAAGATCATGAATGTGTAGCAGATGAGCCATTGATCAGAATGATGAACTCATCATGGTACACCTTTGATTCACCTAAGGACGATGATTATACGCTCAATGGGGTGTTCTTTGATCCATTGATGATGGAGGATTCGTATGAAGATGCTGATATCAGTTTGTGGAGCTTCTGTTGATCAAGAAATTAAATTTTAATAATTGCTTATTTTTTTCATTCATTGATTGATCTTCAGTTTATTTCTTGAAGATTGTAAAATTTGTCAAGCCTTTTCAATTGCAAATACCATACACGTCGAAAGTCTAGCTCGATTATTGCCAAGTATTGGATATTAAAAAATGAGTTGAAATATATAAATTTGACCGCTTTAAATAGGCACTTTTCGTATGTTCTGTTAAATTGCTATTTCGAGGGCATGGAAAATAAGCGTAAAAGTTAGTCATGTGGTGCACCAAAATAGCAACAATCAAAAGAGAAAAAGAAATGGCTTTGGCAAATCTATATGGAAGAGCCGAATCTATGGACAGACAATAAACAATTTGACGAAAATTGAAATATGTTCATAGACAAAGAAAGAGAAACTTGCGATTCTGATAGTAACGATAAGTGAAATAAGATTAATCTAAATCGTAAAAGTAGAAAGGTTGGTACAATACATACTAGATGAGCATTTAGCCATTGTTTGGTTTGGCTAAAATTTTGATAAAAGATAATGCAATATACGATTAAAAAATTGATAAAAAAATATGGGTTTTATAAAATGTTTGATTGAAAATGATTTTGAAAAAAAAAAAAGCCAATTTTAAAAATTGAGATCAAACATGGACTTAAGCTTGTAATCCAAGGACAATCTGTTTGACACCTCAACAGAAATGGAAAATTTTGGTCCAACCATACCAAATTTTCTGCACGGAGCCCTCACTTTGAAAGTGCTTGGTTCCATTCCCAATTCGTTTCACTTACACTGTACTTGGTCTTTTTATGACAACGTTGTGGGCCATGCCACAAGCTTTTTATTCTATAAAATCATTTGGAATGAATACATTTTTGTTCAAAAATAAACTATTCAACAAAGCAACGAACATAGAGGGCCCATACCTTTCGAAAATTATTTCAAGTTCATTGCAACATATCATGTGGTCGCAAAAACAAAATTTAGGAAAAATTCATTTTATTTCTTAGGTATCACTAAAATTTGAAATAGTCACATAAAATTCTTCGTCTTTTGGAATCCTGTGATATAATGTCATGTGAAACGAGAAAAGTTTCTTTTCAAGATAAAACGATATGATAATTTTGAGAAATAATAAATTAAAGATCGTATAGTGATTCTTTGAACATGGCTTTATCGTGTTTTATGTAAAAGTTGATTGCAAATGTTACTTTAAAAATTTACTTTATAAAAAAGTATCTTTTAACCATAATTGAAAAAAAAAAAAAATTGTACTACATTTTGACAATCTTATGTTAGTCGAGAAAAAAAGTCAAATGACAAAATATGGAGTTAGGCCTTGTTTGGTACACATTAAAATTTTTATTTTTATTCTTCTATTCATTTTCAACCATACATTCTTCAATAAAATAATAATTTTCATCACATCAATAACTTTTCATTCTTTTCAACCACATATTCTTCATCAATCTACTATTTCAAAATACATTATTCCAAATTCTCAATCTTTTACTCATTTCAACCACACATTCTTCAATGAAATAATATTTTCCATCACATCAATAACTTTTCATTCTTTTTCAACCACACATTATCCATCAATCTACTATTCTAAAATATATTATTTCAAAAAAATGTGGCTCAAGTGAATTAACGAATTATAATTATTAATTTAAAGCAAGCAAACATGGGTCCACAAAAGCCCATAAAGCTCATATGTAGCAAAATTGGTCCAATACTGCATATTCGGGCTAATAAGAAGGGCAAAAAATCCAAGGGCATTATAGGTATTTCAACGCAAGACCGTAAACCCCAATTGTATCTCCGAAACTAGAGAAAACTCTGTAATGCCCAACCAACAGTAACATAACTGATCGGCGCTTAAATTTTCAGAGTGATTGAACATGGGTTACACCAAAGAGAAATTGCTAGCTCATTTACAGGTTTTTTACCCTCAAAATTTTCAATATTTTTCCGTTACTTTTTTTAATTCCTATATCAAGTACGAGGCCATGAATTGATTTTTTTTTAAAATACAGAAATGCATTAATATTTTATGTATTTGAAGGCGATTTTTACTTTTTCCTACTGTAATTTACGAAATGGTGATTTTATCAATAATTATGTTGGTATATTATAGAGTCTTCAGGGGATGCGTAGTTGAGGTGATTGATGTTGTAATTCATTTTGCATTTCTATTAAATTCTTATTATAATCATTACACTGGGTTTTTTTTCAGGAGCTACAAATAGATTTTGCCCAATATGAGCATCCTGTTGTTTTGACAGTCGAAGCTCAGGTAAAAAGAATATATAAATCTCATAGTCTTCCTCATTTTTAGCAGAGCTTGAAAACAGCCTTTTGTTTTGTTCCAGGCAAAGAATGTTGGGCACATGAAAGGTGCATTGAGTAAAAATTTATTCTTGAAGGTGAGAAGGTTAACATGGAAAGATACAATAGAATTATCATAACGCGCTTGTTCATATTTTCAAAAAACCATGAATGCAATGTGTTCTGTTTCTTCTATGTCAGGATAAGAAACACAGATTTTATATCGTTTCTGCTCTGGCGGATACGAAGGTAGATTTGAAAGGTATACGTACTTTCAAATTTTATAGCTTCATTAAATTTTTACCCTAGATGGTTGGCTTATGCCAACACCGACTGGATGAATCTTGTGAACTAATTATATTTTGCCTATTTAAGCTTACATATTTTGCTTGCTAATGGATGTTGTACCCTGACATTGAAGCTGAGCAGTTTTGTCTCAGAGGCTTGGTCTGGGAAAAGGAGGTTTAAGAATGTCTCCAGAAGAAGCACTTGGAGAAATGCTTCAGGTTTTACCTGCCTGTTCATTTAAGTTTTTCTTTCTGTTTATCACATCACACTAGACTAAGTAAGAAGGCAATTCTTTTTTATTAATGGACTGTAAGAAACAGAAGACGCTAAAGACACATTCCACCTACTTTTATTGTTTGAACATGTTAACATAAAGTCTTCTTCAGGAAGAATGTTTCTTGTCCCTAATTCTTGTATCTCGTGCACGTTTCTTGCTTTATCCCCTGTTGTCATGGTGGTGGTTGGTGTCTCGTATATCTTTATGATCGTTCTCAAGGGATAGGATATGTGCACCACAAAAGGGATCCGGGGGGCAGTTTTCTCTACATTTTTTCAGCTCAGCTAAACAATAAAATTGACGAACATGAGTAATCATATTGATATGAAGCACCCACATTTAGAGTATTTAGAGCCTGCATTTCCTCTTTGTTCATAAATTATAGGAAGGAAATTTTAACTTTCAGTTGCCCTTTATGTTTTCAAGTTCTTTTTGAGGGATGGAAGGAACTTCTGTACTATATGATACTAGGCTTGCTTTAAATCATATTCCAATAGGTATTATTATGAGGTGACGTTCCAATAGTTAGGTTGTAAGCTTGTATATCTGACCATTGATTCTTTGCTTCAATGCAAGCAGGCATGCAACAACACTACGAGAGTTCTGCATAGGATCAGTGTCCCTGCTCTTCTTTTTAAATTTTGTTTACCATAAGAAAAAAACTTGAGCAGTTGAGAACAATTCTTTAAATTTTGAACCAAGTGAGTGTCAGGGAGGAATTTAGAAGGAAAAGCTGGATCAGAGATTTTACATGGTTAACTGAGATTATTTCTGATTGCATTTTCATGCTTTTGCCTTTAATGTCCCCTAACAAATATTATTTGAACTTTGTCTTAATATTAATTCTTGCTTTTATTTCTTTTGAAGGTGCCTCTGGGTTGTGTTACTCCGTTTGCACTTGTGAATGACTCAGCACGGTAAGAGCCTTGGGTTCCTCTAGGGTCAATGTCTATGACTATATTGTTTACATTATCTATTGACGTACTTTTTCTTGAATACAAGAAAAGGTTTATTTTTCTGACTGTTTCTTTCTTTCTTTTGAAAAGGCACGTTTGCTTGTTGTTAGATCAAGGATTCAAATCTCAAGAATGTTGTTTTTTCCATCCATTGTCTAATGACATGACAGTTGGTGAGTTATCAGGACTGTAATCGGCTAAATTATCTTTTCAATACCTTTTTCTTTCTATTACTCAGAAGTGACCATGTGCGAATGAATTTGCGAGCAACTAATGTACAAAAAGTTGATGCCTGTACAACTGTTCACTTTTCTTATTTAGTATATTTATAGAAATATTTATGCTGGTCATGTTTTTTTGGTATGATGCTGCCTGCACTGAATGGTTACTTGATAAAAGAGCAAGGTTTTTGAGAATGACATTATAGATATAAATCTTCTCGGCCATAATTTATCAGGTTTCACTGAGTTCTTTGTGAGTACTTTTGCTAAGAATTTTTACTTATTCGTTTTTCCTTCTCTTTGGAGTCAGTATAGTTGGCATTTGATTTGATGCTGGAAAGGCACAATATAATTGCTAAAGATGAGCCATTTTATGTGAGGCGTGTTAGTAGGAAAAAAATTTTGATGTCGGTCCACCCTCAGCAATAGTTTCATGTTAGAGTGTTTAAAACCAATTAACACTTAGCACCACAAAAAATTCCCAAACTTAGTGTGTCTGATTACGATTTTTTTTTTCTTCTCATGTGTAATTGCTGCCCACAGCCATTAATTCCCGTGATCTTGACAAGTTTCTGAATTCAATAGGAAAAACCCCGGCCTACATTGACCTAGAGGTAATTACAAGATCAGTTAGTTGGGTGAATAATGAATATAGCTGCTCGGTTAATGATATTTTTATTTGAACTTATTGTTTTGCATTCACAGGCAAACCCTCCGGTAGGGAAGGATCAACCTCCTGATTTGGCTGGTCTTGTTCCATCAGATGCGGTAGTCTTGCCTGACCCTCCAGAAAAACCAGCATCTTCTCAAGGTCCTGAAAAGAATCATATCTCAGTGAATAACAAACCAACAGCCAATGCAGGTATAGTTTGCAAGCAAGCGAATTGCTTGTTTATTTTTTATTTCAATACGTGATAATTTTAATATATCGAGTTTTAATGGTCACATTGAGGCAGTGTTTGGATAGCAAGAGTTGAGGTTCAGAATTGATTTTATTCTTTATTTATCCCATTCCCTGCTTGTCACGCTAGATTCCACTCGATCTTCTTTGACTACTTATATACATAATTTGTTAACCTTTTCCCATTGGACTCTTAGCTCTTTTAAGGAAGATCTTACTATACTCTTATACTCCTAACCGATACTCCAATCAGCAAATAGGTTTTCGATTTATTGGGGAAGATAATTAAGTATTGCAGTTCACCTCGTGCTTCCATCAAACAAAGCTATCGGCTCCCACTTTGTTAACATAAGATGTAAGGAAGTTTTTTCAAACAGAAGGAAGTCCACTTCATTCCAATATGGTTTTGTTTTATCCCATTTTTGAGTTACACGAATTTCTACCTCTTTCGGTTATACGAAATCGGATTACCGATAGTTGCTTATAACTACTGTCTGTATAGCCAAAGAATAACATGGGTGCTTCCTATGTATGATCATTCTTGAGTGCGAGTTGAGGTTAGTGGTTGGGTCTCGATTAGGTGGCATGGGTAGAGCTATCTCGCTTTCCTCCACACAATCGGATTTGCTCTCCTCACCCCTGTGCACGGTATGCCTTCGTTGATTTGTTCTGACAATGCAGATGAATGTCTCTTTCTCCCCCATCAGTCGAACCACTTTATGATTCAATGCTTGTTTGTGTTCCAAAAATACATTTTTCATAAATCATTTTCAATTGCACATTCTCCTGTAAAATAAAGTTACACGTAAATTCAAATAACCACACATTCTCCAAAAAATCACTAATCCAAAACGCATTTTTTCCCCAAAATCTCATTTTAATGGAGCTCAAACAAGGGCTAAGTTTCATCTGACCATGTGAATATGTGCATGTTTCATTTGTTAGTGAACAAGCATACGCGCCTAGCAAATCACTCTGTTTTCTGGACTCAAATCTTGACATTGGATACATTGTTCCAATGCCTTTTTAATACATCTTTCACTCTTTTTAAAGCTGTACCACATATTAAATGTACTTCGCTTGTTATAAAATTCTAGATCCTCTACTGGTAGTTGATTTCATTAATGAACTGTGCATTGCCTTACTTCATAACTAGCTTATACATTATGCGCGTATAGTCGGATCTGAGATTAGGATTTTTGCGGTTTCATGTTATGAGATTCTGCCCAAAAAAATACATCGTAATCCGTTGCTGACTCAATTTGGTAAGCTTTGTTTTCCTAATTGAAGGAATAAGTAGAAAATAAAACCTTGGGCTAAAAAATGTGTAGTAAATCCCCAGTAGAGTACATTGTAGCCGATTCAGAAAATGATTGAACTTGGGTTTTCAGAGGGTAATTATTTTTCCTTAATTTCCTTTTCTTTGTGCAAATCGATCTTTCATGATTGATGTAATATGGGGACTATACATTGCTTTGTAATGTAGCAAAAGCTGCAAAACCATCCAATGCTTTCGAAAAGGAGAAATCAGACAGTGCTGTGAACTTGTCAAGCTCCTTTGGTGACGCTGAAAAACTTGTTGAAGAAATCTTGGAGAAGACGACATCCATAGTCCTTTCCGAGGTTAGTAGAATATTATATTATGAAATCATTTCTTAAAAAATGTAGCATTTATTTATGATGATTTTGACCATGTAGGTCAAAGAGGAGAACATGGAGAAATATCGGGATCAACTGGGTACCATGGTGTCAAACAGTATTAGAAAACAGCTCTCCGTGAAGTTGAAGAGCATACTTGTGAGTACCAAAATTTCCTCCTTTCTAATTTACTTGAATGTATTTTCATGTATAGTATTATTTTCTTTATGAATTTCTGAAACTGTATGGATAGCAACTGCTCTTGGGCATTTGTTGCTTGATATTATGTACTATTTGTTGTAGTAGTTGCTAATCATTGTCTACCTGTAAAATCCAAATTTGCACTCTTGAAAGTCATTAGCTAAGCACTGCACGCATTTTACAAGCAATTAACGGGGCTTCTAATTTTGTGGGTGTTTTTAACATTCCCTTTTCCTTATTTTTACTGCCGAGGCACTGAGCGCAGAGTCCATAGTAATCATTTGATAATGTCTTATACGTGCTTTATGATTTAGGACTGGCCTCTATTTTCACTGTCCCCCTCGAAAGCTTTCCTGGTTTCTGTCATAGAGATGAGTAATTAGATATGATTCTATAATTTTGGCTTATCGACTCATTTATAATCTAAAATTCAATTTATCTTTGTACTTCATTAAAGTTGGTCTCTATATTGCAGTCAATGTTCAAGAACACATCATATACAGAAGGCTTCTATGCTGGGACTCATCATCAACCCAAAAGAATGTGAAATCTATCAGCATTGATCGTGACAGATATACAAAAATCGAGATTGAGAGAGAGAAGAATTGTTTGATCGACCATATGAATTACATCTAAATTGATTATTGAAATTACAGTCTTAAATTAGTCAACCTCTTCTGAGGAATACTTAACAGTTGTTTTTAACTCTGGTGTACCTGCTTTTGCAATTCTTATCCTGTATGACAGTCTATATTGACTGCAGATTTTGTGGATCTTCAGCTTTTAGCTTTTCTTTCTATGTCTTGAAATTGAATAAAACATGTGGATGCACTGGCCTTTTCGCCATCATTTATGTATACATAAAACAATTAGAGATTGGTAGCAATTACGAAATACAATCTAATTCTCCATCCCTTTACTTGCATCGAGATCATGCTACATAATTGTAATGAATTGCGCTTTCAATTCTGCTCGTGGTGAGATGTTCTTGTGCCACCATCATGTGGATGAAGAGATCAATATCTTGATCGGAAGGGCCACATATTGCCCAGTTGACCCAGCCTCCAGCGCCGCTGGTCGAGACCACCACCTTCCTCACGAGAATCGCTTGATGAATCTGCTGGAATTTGGCTCCGGTTTGCAGGAATTTGACTCAGAACCGGCAGCTCGTGGCGGCAAATCGGGCAAGAATTGTGAAGCCTCAACCAAGGGACAATGCAATCAGAATGGTATATATGGTTGCATGGAAGCTCCCTTGCTTCAGTTCCCAATTTAAATTCTTCTTTGCAAACTGGGCATTCTGAACTGGTAGCCAAATGGGATGGCTCAATTTCCATTGTCGGAATCGCATCAATAGCCGATTCTGGCGCTGGAGGTGCCCCTGGCCTGTCGTTCTGAGTAAGTTCTTCAATAAGTTGTTCAAATCCAGGGCCCACAAAGTAGTTCCTATGCTGCACTCTAGGTGGTATCAGCCCTTCCCGCAATGGATTCGGACCACCAGCTGGGACCGGCCCGGCTGGTCTGAGAATGATCCAGGTCCAGAGACGGGCTAGAATCCCAGTTTCAGGTCTCCAATCATCCCCGTTCTCACCAAACAAATTGTTTCTTCTTCTCGGCCATAACCATCCCCCTCGGTTTGCAGGCTCGGATCCTTCCCTATGACGTCTTCTGTAAAGAACACGACTTCTTTGTGTAGTTCCTTGATCAGTTCTTCTATCCATGTCGGGATTTTGTAATCCATTTGGTGGATCAAACAAGAGGGACAATGCATCAAGAATTCGAGCCCATGGGGAGGGATCAAATGCAGTGAAGTCAAGAACCGGTCTAGTTCTTCCCATGTCGATTTCAAGAAGGAACTGGCCGAGGCACTGTGGACAAGCCATCTCGGACAGGTCGTCTGAGGCAACACGGACTATCTGATGACAATAGTAACAATAATAGAGCTGGTAGTTTCTGGTGGCATCGGCAGTTCCTCTTGGAGGGCCCAAAGACATGATCTTGTGAGCTTCGAATATACCCTAACGACGACAAGTTTCTTGTTCAATCTATCGCAAGTTTTTAGAAAAATTCAGATGAAATATAAACATATGATTAGAGAAACTTGCATTTTTAGATTAGATATTCAAGTTTTATATTGAAGGGAAAAGAATGGCTTTTTGGAGTTGCATAAAGTCATCCTGTCTTGCCTTTTGTTCATATAATTTGCAGCTTCTATAGAAAGAAAAGCACTAGGGAGGTATTTTCCCCTAAATTTTTGAATAAGAGTGATTTAATATGAGTTCTAAATGAGCTAACAAGATTTTAAAGCACGAAATCTTGATCGGGTCGAGTAATGATTACTTGCGATCCAAGTACTCGTCCTCAAAAACTCTGAGATCAGCAAGTATCAAGAAATTATTAATCGTGGGCTTGTATTGCTTGAATGCTTGGGAAATGCAATTTCTCCCAATCCCACATGAATTTATTGGATTTGCATAAGTGTTGGTCGATGAGCCATCACAAGGTGTTAGCCCCTTAAAGGCTGACATGTGCAGTGACATGGGCACGCCTTGCCCTCATGCTGGAACTGCACGGACAGTGTGTTGATGGTGCACACTTTGGTTCTCGGGAGCAAGACAAATGTGGAGTTCAGCTACAGTCCAGTGTGTTGAGTCTACAAATTCGGATGTCATAACTCGAAAGTTATGAACAGGCACATGTGTTACATGTGTTCTGGTCGGTTTTTCTTGTCCATACAAGTGGGATGTGTAGGCAGTTGCTGGGAAAGGTCATGGATGACGGTTTCTGGCAGTTCTGGCCATGGTGGGTCGGTTTATCCTTCGACAGTTAGGGATGTTAACTGCACACTCGAGTTTTGGCTTATAAATAGTTCATAACCGGGCTGATGAGACACAGAGAGTGTTGTGTTCCTTCAGCATATAGTGAGTCCTTGTATTTATTGTGGAGTAATAATATACGAGTAGGGTTTTCCCTTAAATCACTGTGTTCCATACTTGTTTCAATTATACCTATGTGTGTTGTGAGATTTCGGGTTGATTGACTGGGTAAAACCTCAGTGCCATCACAGGCGGAAATTTGGCTAACTATTCTGGCAGACTTCGTCCCTTGTGACACAAGGATTATATACATAACGGCTGGTAGCTGTTTTAAAGTGGCTAAAGACTGCTGCTGCTGAATGTTTACCAACAGCACATTACTCTGCATACTTTGGACAACATAAGCATTTTCAAGATTTTTTTTGATTGAGGATAGATAGGATTTATCGAAAGGCCTGATTCTGAATGTTCGTGCTTTTATCAAACTTGTTCTCAACTTTCTTGATCCCATCTTGCAAATATGAATACAGATTGAAAGTTCTGTTTTCGTGTCATCTCAAGCCCTCCGCTTGTAGGATTCAATCACATCTTCGAAGATATCTAGGCCAGATAGTAGGCTCACTTGGTTCGTTGCTCTCCGTTGGCTCATAGAAAATCGAGCAGATTTTGACACAACATAGAATAGATTATTCTTCAGCTTTCTTCTCCACGTTCTTCCTTTCTCATAGATTGCCCTTCGTGCGCTTTCATTACTTAGCATGCTGTTGAGCAAATCCAATCGAAACGATGTCTGATCCTTCTACAAAAAACAAGAACAAAAGCGTGTAAACTTCAATGTTTACCGTCCAATCCTTGTACAAAAAACGTCAAAGGCCTTAAACGACGATAATTATTTCTATGCTGATTATCGTAAACTCAGAAATAGCAATGAAGTTCTCATCATTGGCGGCTGTGTAAATTGAAGTTGTATCCAATTCTTGTAGTTTTCTTGTTAAAAAAAAAAAAAAAAAATTATTTGAAGATTGAGTTTCTATTTTTACACTGCTGACATTGTCTTTTATGGCAAGTGAAATAAAATTGAATTACGGAAATTAGTAAATACTAAAAAAAATTATATTTCTTCCGATATTATTAAACTATGGATATTTTTCAAACGTTTAGAGAGATGTCCAAGCCCAACGCATATACAAGTGAACAACAAAAAATGCTATCATTGAAATTCATCTAATTTTCAGTGCTATTTCTGAAAAACATTCCTATAACTTTTATGTGGATTGGGCTTCAGCCCATATATTATAAACCAAAGAAACACAGGCTGGATTATGGTTACATGACTTTTGTTGCAAAATCTACTTAGGGATGGCAGTTGGGATGCTGTCTGGGAGCGGATGGGGATTAATAATTATTTAGTTAATGTTATTTATTTTTAAAAAATTAATTTAAATTGAAGAACGTAAAAATAAAATAAAATAAAAGATTCTAGGCAGATTCGGAGAATTGAGGACGAGAGACATGCTCTTCGTCCCTTCTCCGTTTACTACTCGGTACTGGACAGTTCGTGTTGGAGCTGTAAGTTTTATGTAACTACATTTGGAAAAGCCCACATTTGAATTAATTATATTTGATCCAAAGTGGAACGATCAAAACACGGATACAATTAGTCTCCGAGGCTATACTATATCAAGTAGTCGAGCATGTCATCCATCAGTTCGTTTTTTACTTTAAACTTGCTTATTGATTATAACCCAAATAATCAAAATTAATTATTTGCTTATTGAAATCGTGGAAGTGGCCGGTTACTCAACCAATAATCAATCTTAAATAGATATGTACTGATTTTTGTGACATGACAAATTTGGTAGACTCATCAATGAAAAGGATTTGGTCAATACTTTGCATAAAAAATGCCACACAAATTTATCGTGTTTGTTTCAGTCCTCACATGGTTGTACGGAGGAAGATATTGCCATTAATGTTCTTTACAAATTTCAAGTACTTTCCACGTCATGTACACATCAGATATACATGATACTTGAATTTGAGCATGTTTTAAGTCCTTTTCTGTGTCCAAAATGTCTTTTAAAATAGTATTTTAATGGAGAATGTATAATTAAAAAATAAGAAAAAATTTTGAATTTGTAGGTAATATTATTTTATTGAAGAATGTGTGATTGAAAATAAAAGAGAAAAGATGCTGAGTTGATGAATAAATTTACGGTGGATCGTAGAAATTTTAATTAGTTTTGTTGAATTAATGTGTCTTGTCTAAGCAACGATACTTAATATGCGATTTCTTATGATATCATTATACGGACATGATAAATTGCTGACATTTCACTTTTATTTGGATGATCGTATTCATATCTAATATGTTAATGGTCATTTAAAACTTGAATTATTAGGTAGGGGACATCAACATGCATCGTTACTTAAAATAATAGTATGATATAATTTTTATAAATGGGTGATAACGATAGTATCTTTTTCTCATACTTTGAAAACTCAAGTTAGAAATGATATGCATTAACTTAAATATTATCTTTGATAAAATGTGTTATTTTGATTTGACTAATAGAACCTGCTCAATAAATAGAATGCATAGCCGTTTGTTCTCATACTAGACAGTAAAAGTCGAAGAAGGACAATCACTCATTCTTAAAATCAGTATTCTTAAGATCAAAGAGTTGAGCAAAAAGATTGAAAAATTCTCCTTCATGATCCATTGAAACTTCTGAAACCACAAGAATCCTTAATATAAATATAATTTCAACTCAATACCTTTTGAGTGAAATTTTGAGAAGAGCGTTACGCAATTTCGAAAATACACGTGACATGGCTGAAATAGAGAGATAGATTCACATCATTTTCTAAATACATAGGAGGGAAGAAAAATTGGAAGGCAATTTTGTGAAATCCATTAATTAATCTCACTTTATTAGACCGACATTGGCACTAAAGTCAAAAAAGCAGATTGAATTAGGTGACTTAACACGGTCCATAATTACTCACAAGGAAAATAATTTGAAAAAAATTCAGAACAAAATTTAATTGTACGAAATTATTTTCAACTACTTTAATTTAAAATTCATGTCGTAATCACTTTAGACTCCGGAGGTCCGTTGTATATTTCTTATAGTTTGTATATTGAAAGTCATTATGGTTGTTTGAATGAAACATTTCAAAATTAAGACAACAATTGTCAAAGGAAACTATGTGCATATGTAAGTACAAGAAAATATGTTTAATTATGTTCAAGAGGTGACTAAATCCACGTTCGGTTAAGATAAAAATTAATTTTTTTAGTAAATTTTAGTACAAGTTGATGGATATAATATGTGATTAAAATTAATTATTGATTTTGATTTAAATTTAAATTTTACATTTTTAGTTGAACCAAACAGGAATTAACAAATGTAGAAGTTTCTTAAGGTTAAATTGAAAAATTAATATGGTCGTAAAGAGATTTGATATCGATAAGTATCGAACGTATCTCTAATAGACTTTTAGTCAACAATTGAACTATTAATCAAGAACGTTGAGCTGAAGATCGAGCATTGCCACAAGTCTTGAGGCCTGCCAACTTGTTCGATTTCGGCGGAGAAAAGCGGAGGTGGGGATTTGGGATTTCAACCTAACAACAAATGAATACAATGCCATTGATTTTCTAGGCTAGGGTTTTTGATCAATAATCACTAGACATTTATCTTTTATGTGTGATGAAAGTGGGGCCACATTTTTCATAAATACTATATGCAATGTTAGTCCAAAGTGATCTCATAGACATTTCAAAATAAAGTGTACATTTGATTTGGTTGTGGTCATTAGGAATTTAGGATTAGTTTAAGTGGCACGGTTGAATGTCCATGATTATTATATTTAAGTTAAAGTCTCAATAAATATATTTTCAATATTCTCTAATTAAATATCTTTAATAGAAAAAAATTTGCCTTTGTATCTAAGGAATTAATAAGTTACTTTACACACAAATCGATTTCATTTTCTTCATTAAACGGCTAACAAAATTCTTCGCATAAATGAGCAATAGTGATACTCCGACATGTATGATATTATTTTCAATCGCTTTATATAAAAATTCGAACTTCTAAAAAAAATGATTCATTTGTTCTTGTAACTTCGAAGGTAAATATTTCAATAAATTATACTGAGTTCACTATAACTTAACTATAATTTATTTTTATTTTTTTGTCGTGACTTGTACGATCACATCACTCAAGTTAGTAAGATATTATGAAAATTTTGTAATAGTTGAAATCTTCAAAAATAATAGAATTCTAAAGCAACTTGGCCATTGGCAAAATAAAATAACATATTGATAGTGAATAAATTATTCCAATCTAGAAAAAGACATCAAAGCGTGCATAGTTAATGTTCCAATCTAAAAAAATTGTTTTTCACTATAGGAATATCTATTTTTCAAAGTTATAAGCTCATCTTAATGGCTAAGTATGCAAGTAAATCGTGTCAAATTTATCAGTCGAAAAAGATATTATTAAAGTCGACACGATTCTTGTGAGGACGGGCCTGAGTTACTCGATGTGATTACAATGCTAATTTTTATAATTTATTGTAAATAATAATTAAAAAAAAGGTTAGTTGAAAGGTGTTCCAACCCCCCTGCGTGGTCTATGCCGGTGTTGGGCAGCCGGTTCAATTTTCCACCACTAGTCAAATTTCAAATTAACAATGAAGTAAGCATAGCAAAATCCATAGTCAAACATGTTTAAGATCAAATTTTAATTGTATTGAAATAGGAGGAACATGCTACAAGACATAACACACACAAAAGAGCAAATTTAATGTATATTATTAAATACATATTTCATATGTCATCATCTTTCTTGTCGTGGGGTCACTATGTTTAATGATATTTCATATAATATTAAAACGGTTTGGTCATGGCTGATGTACGTACTTTTTCTTTACTAGGATTTTAACCATACAAAAAAATAAAAAAATAATGATATTTAGCATCAATGATGTTAAACGAATATCTGTCTAAATGCCAGCAGCTCATCTGTCACATTAAATGTTCCATAATTCCTATTAAACGTGAAATTTAATATCAATAGTGCTGACATCTAGATTAATGTTAAACATCATTGATGCCAAATATCATTATATAATATATAGTCATGTTTTAGTGGAGATTAAAATCGAATTTTTGGTAGACTTTAATAAAAAATTGATAAAATGTATATTTGAAAAGTTGTAGGTCTCATAAATTATGTCGTTAAAATTAATTATTGATTTTAACGTAGAATTTAATCCCTACCAAGTAAGGACTAGTAAATTTACGTTTAAATCGGTCGAAAGACCATTAATTTTTTAATTTAAAACCCTAAAAAACAGTGCTTTACTGGTTCACCTTAGAAGAATGCATGTGGGGGTGGTTGGAACTTGGAAGTTTAAAAATGCAAGAGATTTGAATCTAAAGCAAGTGTAAGCAAGATGAAGAATCTGCATAGGCTTGATTTGAAAATTGAAAATAAGTAAAAGTTGTTTCCTTTACCCTACTAGAATAATTGGTTACACAGAGATGTGGATCAAGAACGGATTATAAAGCAGAATTTTTATTTTTTATTTAACCGAGAACCCACCTCCAATCGGGCATGTGCTTGCATAAGAATAATGGCAAAACCCTACATTATCCTTACTCGAAGATGACAAGGCACATGGGGGCCCTTGCACAAAATATGAATAGATAAGATTTTAGACGAGATTTAACATGGTATCTCAATAAAACAAACCATCTAGCTAATGAAAAATTACGTGCTTGTCAAGCTTTTAATGAAAAATGAACAAGTAACAGAAACAAGTTAATCTCCTATTTTACACCGTCTATAAGAAGAGACTCCAAACAAAAAAGTACCAATGCAACATTATATGAATATTTCATTGACATTCTATTTAGTTCGCCCGATCTTTACTATATTTCATATACTATGTTAATTTTGTTCTACTCCTTCCTCTTGTAACTTACTCTATTGAAATCGCATCACCCTTAGGAACATAAATCTCTTTTAACTTGATTCCATAATTTATTTATTCTCAACCGGTGCTACATCCATTTATTGGAGACAATTGTCTCAAGACATTTGAAATAAATAATTTGTCTATGACACCAACATTAAGTTTTGAGTTTGCATCCAAGATGCCTTTCTATTTGTCACAATGCATGAAGTTCAAAAGCATTAGATTTCGCTTGCTTGAAAAGGCCTTTTGATTTCACATGAAAAGTTACCATAGATTTTCAAGATAGAACATATGAATTTTACATATGTTTTGGGTTAAGGGATCAGCATATTTTTAGGTGGTAAGATCCTTCATGTTTGTTTTCACATTGCTGGTATACATATCTATGTCATGGGTATGGAAAGTTACCCATCAAGAAAGCAACTTGCTTACTTAGAATCTCCTATTGTGTATGTGAGACATATCTACCAAGTGATGGCAAGTTTATTTAGAGGGAAAGGAAAGTGAAGTGGACAAATTATCAATAATTAGTAGCCCATCCTCGTAAAGGTTGTGGAATCTAACGAGCTAACCTCAATCAACCCGACTTGAAATAATGAATTATATTTTATTCG
Organism: Fraxinus quadrangulata; assembly: GCA_903798255.1. Classification (NCBI taxonomy): domain Eukaryota; kingdom Viridiplantae; phylum Streptophyta; class Magnoliopsida; order Lamiales; family Oleaceae; genus Fraxinus; species Fraxinus quadrangulata. Next base: position 37,548 of record CAIGRB010106548.1, read on the forward strand.
TTCAAGTTTAATTGTTTTTCAATAAATAAAGTTATTAAGAACTCATTTACGTTGCATTGGAAATTCCTCTAATCCTTACTGATCATTATCTTTTAGGGTATCCCTTTATAGAGAATCGATTACGTATACTCCCTTTTACAATGTAGGGCAAAATAATCTTTGTATAAATTTGTTAGGAATTAAGCCTAATACCTTTGAATGAGTGTAATACAAGGAAAATGAAAAATTACAATGATTCATCCTCAATATAAGAATTACATCTGAGTGTAAGTATATCAAATACGCATATCAAATACCTAATGTACCAAGAACAAACTCCATATACACAAGCATACAATACGATTAAGCTCCAAATCGACGTAAATTCAAGTGAAGTTTTAAAACTCAAAAGCCGAATATTTAAATATTCTTTTTCCTTCTTATATTAATTTACTTTTTCTTTCTTCTCTATTTTCATTGAATTCTGAGTAAGAATTTAATGTTTGCTGCTTCTTGAAGCATTGATCATTTCCAGAAACAACACTAACATTGCGATAGGATATTCATAGAATAGTTACAAGAAATGATGCTGTAAGAGACAAGCCAGGATCAAAACTAGGGCGTCTCATTATTACAAAGCAGAAAACATTATAATTTAGAGCCTCATGGTTTCAACCCCACCAGAAAAAAAACATGGCATGATAGCAAGTGGACTCAAACTTTACTGAAAATTTTGATTGTCCATTCATGTGTATATACTTGGCTATGTACAGGTTACAGTCGATGACCTCGACAGACTCGACCTCCGGTGAGCTTTTGCTAATCGGCGAGCTTGTTTTTGATTAGATCGTTTTACAATGCAGATATTGTCACTTTACATTTTCAGGCCAATAATGACCTATAAATCGCAAAATTTTCCATCAATCCTGTTCTGAACGGCTTTGACAGCAGCTACTCGGGCTGCTGTGGCAGCTTTGTTTGCAGCCATTACGGCCTTGTTCACTTGTTCATCCACCCGACTCAGGTGTATTGCATTTTCTGCCCTTTTTCTTGCAGCCTGCAACATTTAAGAGGGAGTCAGGGAATACAGTTTCTATCAAGTCCCGTCTGATACTGCATAATGAACGTGCAAGATATGAATTAAAAGTTGAGGTCGTCACCTGAACTGCTTGAAGAACTGTATCTGTTAATGGTGGAAGGGGAATCTTGAGATTGCCACTATTCCATTCGCCACATCTCGTCTCACCACTTCGAAATGTATACATGCCATAACCTTGTTTACGACCTTCATGCCATGATCCCTCATAGCAGTGACCATTTGCAAAGTGATAGACACCAAAACCATGGATTTTATCCCCAAAATACTCCCCAGCATATCGATCTCCATTTCTATTAAACATTCGAAATTTCATCATTAAGATTAGAAATATAACCAGCAATCCTTAAGATGGCATTATAGCACATCTATTGAAAGATCAAAAGAAATCAAATTCAAAATTCAGAAAGGTATTTTCAAGTGTGAGAACTGGAACAGAGTCGTGCTATCACGAAAAGCAGCTTTTAAGTACAACTTAGGTAAAATGTTTAAAATCAAGAAATATACAGCAAAAATACCCGCTATAATTTAATACAAGAATTGACTCTAAAAAACTGTATTAAAGTCTTGAACAATTATAAAAGAACCAAACATATTCAATCTTTTATGTCTCTATTCACATAAATGTAAGGCATTGAAACAGTACAGAAGTAGGAACACTTTAAGATTCTACAATAAAAATTCACAGTATATTCAAGATTCAAGCAATTATTCAAACCTGAAATGGTAACAGCCAAAGCCATGCTTAACACCACACTTGAACTCTCCAATGTAACAGCTCCCATCTGCGGAAGTCTGCGCCCCAACGCCATGGCTCTGCCCATTGCACCACTCTCCGGCATAAGAATCGCCGGTGTAGAACTTGTAAACTCCATATCCATGCCTCAAACCTTGCCTATATTGCCCACGGTATCGACTCCCTTTCGCCCAACTCTCTATTCCATACCCATCATATCTTCCATCAATCCAGTCTCCTTCATACCTTCCATTGACAAAGTAACTGTAAACTCCACTCCCATTGCACCTCCCTTTGTGAAATTCACCTTCGTAAAAGTCGCCATTGCTGTAAAATTGTACCCCTTCTCGTATAATCTTTTTGGCGTACTCCTTTTTGCTCTCTTTTTTACACAAATCAGGCTCACCAATGAACCACTGCACCGGTTTTGAATGATGTTTTGAAGTGAAACAAGAAAGCCCAACTCTTTTTGCATAATCGTCACACGATTGCTTGAAGATATTGAAGTTTTGGTGAATTAAGGCCATGTTTTTCGAGGCGAAAAAGAGTAAAACTGCTACGAAAACTAGGACAAGAAGCAGGTTTTCTGAGGTAGGAATATCATCCCTGTTGAAAAAAGAGAAAATGGTGTACACAGAGAGTAAAAGAATTGCAACAAACGGAGCCAAACCGGATCTGGAACCGGGTCTAACCAGTGGCAAACTTGGCTTGCCATGTGGCTTCTGCTCCTCGAGGTCCTCTATTTCTCGATCAGGTATGATCTCGCACACCGAAGAAAAGCTATGGATAGATGATCGGACGGTTGGGGATGACCGGAGAAGAGAAGATTGGGTCCTAGTAAGCTTCGCCTGGCTCTTATGGCCGTCCATTTTCTAATATGTGGTGTCTGCTAAGTTCTTCCTTTTCTTGTTACTGTACCCACCTCCTGTATCTTGATATTCTTATCATGTACTCCGACGCCGGCTTCATCTCCGGTGGTGGTGCGCAGGATAAGCAGCGGCGAACTGGCGATACAGTGCGCACGTTAAGTTTGTTTTTCCAAACAAAAAAAAGAGTATTTTAGAGAGGGAGAGTAGTTATGGAATTGTTCAGAGTGGACCGGGATTCAAGAGTCGTGAATTTATACGTGTGAAGTTGGGCCACCTGGATTTGATTTGGACCGTTGATTGAATCCACGGTCAAAATTAATGAACGTTTCAGCATTTTTATTTATTTTCTTTTAAAAATTAGATTTTGGGTTTTCTTTTTTTGTTTATTAATTTTTGGGTAGATGAAAAACAATGTGGGTATGGTGTGATGTTGGAGTGTTTGTTATAGGATGAACCAAACGAATGCTACGCACCATATCTGTCCGTTGGATTGGATCTTGATTATTCATGTCTATCTTTTGGGCCACTGAATAATCATACTTAAGATTTTCTGAAAATAATTTTAAGTGTGCGAAATTAATATTTCAAGACAGATAAACATCTTATGTGTTAATCTTATCTAAGTTTGACTTTCGAACTACATTGCTACTTACACATGATATTTGTAGTAGTCACATTTTTCTCTCATAATTATTGAAAGTGTGCATATTGAGATTTAGTAAATAATATAACCGATAAACTTATCACAAGTTCATCGTTAATCCAGCTTTGTTCCAGATAGTATGAGTTGGATTGCTTTGTTTTACTTAGAATAACCAACGTTAAACAAAATAACGTACGAAAAGTCTCATATATTACTCGTTAAACCAATCTTGTTCCAACCAACCATGTTTGAATTTCTATATACTCATGATAATTGTATTGGTCTAGTCTTTTACTCGTAATTATTAAAAATGTGCAAACTGAACATCGCTAACGGAGAAACATTTCACATGTTCCTCGTTAATCTTATCTTGTTTTAGCTAGTCTGAGTTGGATAGCTATAGACTTATTATCTAGTGTATTGGTTTTATTTTTCTACATTTTATCTATCACCCTTCTATTAATTATTGTATTAAATAAGTGTGGATTTCTTCCTAACAATATTAATCATTTGATGATAAAATAAGTGCTAATTACTAAGATATCAATGAAAAATGTTAATGAGAAATAGGGTTAGTTATTAAATAATAATTATTGGCTATATAAATATTTTGTCATAATTTGGAGGATACATTTATTTATAATTTTAACTAAGATTTAAGACCCTTTGAAGACCCTTTGAAGGTAATATAATAAGTTTATTTGTACCTATCCATTATCATTATTACATTGTTTATTAGTTTAGATATTTCATTTAACAATAAATATAATTGGACATCATCATTAGCTGTAATTTCTAAACAAGTTGACAGATGAACAAATAAGGAAAATAATTTAATATTTTTATTTTTAATTTTTTCATTTGCATAGTTGTTGTATATTAGTAGGATAGAGATCCATTCAACTAATGTGTTAGGCTCATCGAATGTTTGGTATAAATAATTACATTTAAATTGAACCAAATATTCAAGTTGAGTATATGTCATTTTGGTACGACAGCAGAAGAAAGATGAAGCAATAATCTTACACAAAATGAATATTTCTATATTCCACACATAAAAATTCATAAAAGCAAAGCTATAGTATTTACTTATAAGTAAATTTTTAACTTATAACGTAAGTATATAACTCTAAAAATATAGTATTTACTGAAAATAATCAACTTACAAGAATAAATATCAGACAAAATATTGTCTTTTATTCGTAATTCTTTATAAATTGATCTTAGTTTCATAGAGCAATAGACAGGCTTGAAGTGGCTCATTACATACTAAAGAAATATTTGTAACACAACATCCATGTCGACTCTAATAACATGTCGAATCGTCTCATCCTCTCGACTGCAATGTATATAAGGTTCTGGGAATAAATTACCGCAGCATCAAGTATCAGCGTTATTATTTCTTCAATAGCTTCTTCTTCATCCTGTCAACTGCACTTTTCAGAGTCTCTTCATCTTTGCAGAAGGTGAATCTCACAAGATTCTTCCCTTCTTCTGGATTTAGATAGAACACGCTGGTCGGAATTGCTACAACGCCTACTTCCTTGATTAGATACTCGCAGAAAGCAACATCGTTTTCCTTTCCAAAAGGGGTGTGATCCACCACCACGAAGTAGGTTCCGCTCGATGAGAAGACCGTGAATCCCACCGATTTCAACCCCTCGATCAGGATATTCTTTTTCGCCATGTAATCCCTCCGGAGCTCCTCATAGTAAGAATCTGGGGCTCTGAGGGCCGTTGCAGCTGCAAATTGCATTGGGGTGGATGTTGCAAAGGTGAGGAAAGAATGAGCCTGTCTGATTCCCCATGTAAAGTGTGGGGGTGCTATTGCCCAACCAATTTTCCAGCCAGTTAGTGAGAAGGTTTTCCCGAGAGAATTCATGGTAACAGTCCGTTCATACATCCCGGGAAGTGAAGCAATAGAAATATGATCCATTTCAAAAGCTAACTTGTCGTAAACCTCATCGGAGAAAACCAGCACATCATTCTCAATACAAAGAGAGGCAATGGCATTAAGTTCGTCTCGATTGAACATTTTTCCTGTGGGGTTATGTGGAGTGTTCATCAGGATAGCACGAGTATTCTTTGACACGACTAACTTCAGCTCATCAATGGGTAACGAGAAATATGGAGGCCGAAGGGTGACACATTTTATTTCAGCACCAGCCATGGATAGCGTAGCTTCATAGGAATCATAGAACGGAGCAAAGAGGATGACCTCATCGCCAGGATTTATTAAGCCTAACATTGTTGCGGCTATAGCTTCCGTACATCCCGAAGTGACGGTGACTTCTTTTTCAGGATCAACCACAAGTCCTGTGTCTTTCTTGAAACGTTCAGCCACAGCTGAGTTCAGATCGGGAACTCCATATCCACGAGCATATTGATTTTTACCTTCTCTAATGGCCTGAATAGCTGCTTCTTTGACAAAATCAGGGCCGTCAAAATTTGGAAAGCCCTGTCCAAGGTTTATGGCTCCATGCTTGATGGCAAGCGAGCTCATTTGGGTGAAAATTGTAGTTTTGAACTTCTCTAAGCGCTTGGCGACCTGATAAGAATGCTTACAATGTCATAGGCAGAATAGAATTGAAATTTGTAGTTCATCTCCATAAACTACTGCTGAGACTTGGACCTAAATAAGAACATTTTTAGCTTGCTAGGTGGGGACAATTGAATACCACTGGAAAATACTAAGAAATAAAAAGAAGTTAAAATCTTATTCATTATAGTGCAGTTCCATCAAATCCAGCTAAAGTACATAACAAATGTGCACTCAGCACTTCTCATATTACCCTAGTTTAGCCTCATGCCCAGCACTAGTTGACAATGCAAATAAAACTAACATTTCAAATAATTTGAAAATTATAAACAACTAAATTATCATAAGTCATAACAACTATTTCTTTGTTGCAGTGTATTTGGGTCTGTTTATTGCTGCTGAGTACATGTTAGCACTTACAGCATGTTTTGGAGTTGTCGTTTATAAATGGTTTCAATTATAAATATATAGAAATGATGTGGATAAGTGGTAGTACTTGTGAGACCCACGAAATATGTGAATAGAAAGTGATTTAAATTATTATAAACAATTTATAACGGTAACCAAACAAGGGCTTAACCTAAAAGATTTAGCCACTAGAAGTACAGTAATTTATAAATTTAGTATTGCTGCATTACTCTATTGCTATAAGAGTTAAGTGTAACATCCCACATCGTTTAGACATGAAAATAATAACCAACATATAAGGGTTTGGGTTATTTCTCTTGAAAAGGTTAACCCTAATGGAAACCCAAGATTCTATACATTAAAACTGTTTCTTATATTGATTGTTGCAGTGACTAACATTGATTTATAGAGTGTTATGGGATTATGTATTTTGTTTCACATGAGATCTTTCATCTCACACTCGGTCATCTCTAGTTTTGAGATCAATATCTTACCGCATAAATTATTTTGCATCTGATTCAGCTTGTAAGGTATGATTCTGAAAATACTTCCAGAAAAAAGTGTGGGACCAGCATAGGCTTCAAATAGCATAAGGAAAAAAAAATCTCAGCTCTTTAGATAAATTGGCACAATATAGGCAGTGTTGACAATTATGTGGCTACATATCACAGATGAAGTTAACGAAATGACAAGGCAACTGGCTTTACGCAAGGACTTGAAAAGAAAAAGCCTTTTTGTTTCATCCCAACATATAACAAGAAGATGAGGTTATCTCCAATAAACTTGAGAACGGTTACATGAATTATGTTTAATCACTCCCTTCAAGAAATACAGTATTTATAATGCTTTTAGCCTCTTCAAGAAATACAGTATTTATAGTACAGGATGATGGACATAACTCTTCAAAAAGTCTTTGAATCTCGTCCATTTTATTAGACACCCAAATAAAAAGATGTACAGCATATCACATGCATTGGCGGCTGCTGAAGCCATTTCCAATGCTAATGCGGAGGATGAAGGGCATTCCATAAAGTTATTTTCTGGTATTATGTGAAAAGTGTAACTATTATATTAAAATCTTTAAGTGTTTCAGTGCCGGAGTAAATTATTTTTTCTTTAACTTTGGACGCCATGAGAAAGATACACAGTAAAAAGCATCATGCGACACTGCTGACAAGCACGATCATAGGATTCCAATGGTTTAAATTGACAGGTCCAAATGGAAAATTTAAAATTCGCAGAATTCAAACCATAGATGAACACCGTGTTCATATACGAAAAAATCAGAACTAAGGGAGAGAGTTTTATCTTGAAATCCATTGCTCAATGGGTGTCTAAATAGTTGGAACACGAACTGTTTTTAAAAATGCCAAAATCGCCACATCATTAGGCTTGTTAAGAGATAAATCTCACGTCAAATAAATATAAAAATATAGACCAACATATAAGAAAATATGCTGCTACTCTTGAAAATGTTGACATTTTGAAATAGAACCCCAAGTCTTAAGCCCAGTTTCTCTACCGTTAAAGTCAAAAGACGAGTTTTGGAATAGTGAATTTTTAGAGAATATGTGGGAAAAATATTAAATTTACATGCAAAATACTTTATCTTGAGAATGTATAGTTGAAAATTAGCTTTAAAAAAAAAAAGAGTTTGAAATAATGGTAGACAAACAGGAGCTTAATATAGTATCAAAGTTGGTTAAGCTCTAACGAGCAATTTGATACAATTAAGATTCAAAAAGCACACGTATTTCAATAATGGTTTGCTCAAACGAACCACCATTATGCGAAAACATGTTAAAGGATAAATCCCAAATCGAACAAAATAAAAATATAGACTTGGCTCTCTTGAAAAGGTTGATCATTGAAGATGGAATCTTGAATCTTAGTAAGGCTTAATACCAAACTTAGGACCAGCTACACAAATCATTTTCCACCATTTTGCATTTTGTTCAAGTATGAACTACTTGTTCCAAAAGGTCAATGAAAATCAAATATTAGCAAACATACCTCAGGCAATGTTGACTTCAGCTCAACTTGTTCTTAATCAATTTGAATTCTATATGATAAAAGTTCTAAAATTTATTAATAAATCTCTGATTTTTCCTTCATATCAAAAGCCCATTTGCTTTTCATCACTACTTTGATCCAAACTTTATTACTCCTACTAATCAGGATCACAACACATACCAATAAAGAACAGTGAACAAATAATCCAAAAACTAATTATAAAAATACCCATCAAGAAAAACAAAACAGAAGAAAATGGTTCAAGAAATGGGTCTGACTTGCAGGGTTTGAGTCTTCTGAGTCGACTCATCTTGAGTCAAACCGGCGGCCTGTTGCGGCGTTGGCACGGCGGTGGATATAGATGAAGCCATTAAGGACGAGAAACTTGAGGTGGTGATTCCAATTCTATTCGTTTCAAAATTGAAACTGTTACTTCTTGAAAGAATGTGGAGAATTCTGAAGGGCTGTTTAAGGTTGATATCCTGGGCATTTCAGGCTATGTTCAGGTACATTGGGTTGAATTATAGAAGGAGATATGCTGCAACATCACCCAGCGTAATGCTAGTAGGTATTAGGGTTAAAAATTGAATTTTATTAAAGTAATTTGGGGGAGGACAACTTGATTTGGAAATAATATGGAAAAATATAACAAGGGCCAATATTAGAGTTGACAATGAGTCGAGTTGATTCCATTTTAAGACATTCAATTTCGACTTGTGTTCACAAATTAAGCTCAACTCGATCATTTGGCTCCTGAGCTTGGAGATCGAGTTGTCGCAATACATTTTTTATAAAAATTAATAAAACGAGTAAAAAACAATGAGTCCACGAGTCTCGTGGGACCATAAAAAAAATATGAACTCAACTTAGTCTATAAGATGTCTCAATACTAGTTTGAGCAGAATATGAATCGAGTCAGTAATACTTGAGTCAACGAACGGCTTGACCCATTTGTCAAGATGACGAGAAAGAAAGGATTTCTCGGAGTAATCAGACCCAGGAGTCAACTTTCTCGTATGAGCATTCAATACATGTATCCATCAGTGTGACTCAAATTTGACATTTGTAACGTGAGTTCCTACTCCGACGTATATTAGAAAAAAATAATTTTCGTTCATTGCTTATATGATAGTCATTAGTTTTGATGCTCACTTATTTTAGGACTAATTTTCGCTCATTCCAATTTATTGCTAGTTTACAATAATAAGTTAACATAGTTTATGCCTGATATTTTTTTAAATACCAAATCAAGTTAAAATATCTTAAAATTTTATTCACGTAATAAAATTAGCATCATATGTTACTTTCATAAGATAAGATGCCTTTTTGGTGAGTGAAAAAAAGTTGACAAAGGCATGATTCATGCACTTGGAAAAAGCATCACTATCTTGTAGCCCATTTAGTGGCCTAGTTATTCTACCTTTGCTCCATTTTGTCAAGGTGGGCTCCAGAGGCCCAACAAGGTAATATCAAAGGTTGACTCAAGACCAATATGACTAGATCATTATTTTGGAGTTAAGCAATACCAACAACCAACAGTTTTTTAGTTATTTGCATAAATTCAAGAATCCCACATATATTTCTTTCATCCTTCTCCAAAAAAAAAAAAAAATGAAGGAAAATTGAAATCATAGAAATCTTAGTTCCATTTGACCTCTATTTGATAGGTCTTCTATTTATTATGACGATTTATACACAATCCTTTTGAATATCATGTATTCTGAATGGACCACGATAATGAGTATTTGGTGTGTGATAATTCTCGGTCAATAGGGTCAAGCACATCTTAAAATTTCAGTTGGCCTTCAAAATGTTCATTTTTATTGAAGTTTTTATGTTCTGTATGTCGGGTTGATAGAATTTTTGTTGAATAATGGTTTTAATTGAGCAACTTTCAACTCATATTTGAATTGGGTCTGAACTTTAAAATTAACGGTATCAAATATATTCATGTTCTAATTCGCGAGATGAATAACATAATATATTTATTTGTCAGAAACTTATCAGTATTAAATAAAATATTTGGATTCAAAGTCACCCACTTGAAACTTTAAATAGTGAGAATTTGATAGAATTGTTGAAAATTGTTCCACACAAAAAAATTAGAGGAAAAATATTTGGTTTATAACATGCACGTTTGACATTTGGGTTTAGGCATTGAAGGACAGCCGATTTTGTAAAAGAGAGATGCTACTTGTACACCAAGATTTTATACCTTGGTGTACAGTCCCCTCACTTTTTATACCAATTTTGTTAAAATGAGAAATCAATACTTCAAAATAACAATTTCGTTGTGACATAAATGTAGACATCATATTAGATGTAAAATCTAAATTTCTAAATGAAATTAATTGAAATCAAACTTCTTCAATATCCATCTAGGTAGACTCTCATTGGAAGTTGTAACGTAGTAGAAAAATCAAAATATAGACAAAAACAAAATTTAATTGAGTGGTACCTTGGTAAGGTAGCTTCCTATTAGAAAGGGTTTAAAATGTGTTATATAATGAGAAGTTTAATCCTGTCCAAGGGATTTCGTACAATAATTAGCAGTCTTTTGGAATAATAATAATATTGTATCCTCTTATTTAAATGGTAATATATAAGTATTTTGCAAGTATATAACATTTTTTTTTTCTTGCGATGTTGTTCCGTGTCTAAATTGTGTCACTCTAGCAGTCCGTGACTGACTCTCTCTCTCTCTCTCTCTCTCTCTCTCTTGGATGATACAAGATAAAAAGTTGATAAACCAATTTGCTTCAAGAACAAGAAATGGTCTTGTTATTGAAGCTTATATACATATGTATATATATATATATGTGTGTGTGTGAGCGCACACGCTCGCACGCGTGTACCAAAAAGTAGCTCGTTGTTAATATTTCTTGTTACTTAAATGGATGTGACATTGATGTCATGTTTTTATCATGCTAATGTCGTGTCAAGATTTTTTCGAATTGTGTTCAACTAGAGTATAGGGTATAAAACAAGATTAGTCAGTACTTGAACGTGTACGCATAATATCAAAGTGTCAAGTAGATATTGACCTTAATTTGCTGGTTGTTAGCTCTTGCGAGCTCAACCTTATGAGATCAATTGATCTATTTGATCATTTTTAGATTGATGTAATTGGTCTAGCAAGTCTTTTATTTCTTAGTGTGCCTTTTTCAAAATCAAGACTTCTAAACACCAAGTTGACCATGACCAAGAATATACGGGGATTATTGGTTGATCTCATCTTAATTTTTAATTTGGCCTACTAGACATCCATTTAATTTTAAGTTAAACGTTTTTCTTTTATTTTGTCGAGTTGACGGGTCTTACTTTATCACATGTGAATATGTTATATTCATAAGATATGTTGACCCAATTCGATCGAGTGACCTACTATTACGAGACTAGTTGCACATAGATTTTGTCGAACATTACTAAGCACGATATTCTTGTGTTAAATATATCTTTAGCCTCTGTTGATTATTGGCACTTGTGAACTCAATCTTTCACCTAATTAATCATACTTAAATTGACGTGAGCATTCAATACACAACGTGTTTCAAGATCATGTATTCCAAACACTACATAACCACAACGATGAGTAGAGTTCGTATGCGGATTGACCAAAATTTCACACTTTTAATTTCGATTTATTTTAGTTTGTCTTATAAATATGGACAAGTCATAGAGTTTTGTGTTATCATCAAAGTTCAAGGTGCTGATAATTCATATTTCAAAAGTAAGAGAAGATGCGCTATTTCCCTGTAAATTTATTTTCGTCATAGTGCATTACTGCATCGATGAACGAGGACATAGTCTCATATTGAGACGAACCTCTATAAATTTTACGTGTTCTTTTGTGTTTTTATTTCTTTATCGCAATTTTATTACTCTTAATAGTATAAAATTAGGATTTCTAATATTCAACACAAACAATAACAACATACAATGGAATTTAATATTTTCAAGGCACAAATTTTATGACTCGGAAATAAAAAATAACACGATTTCTAAACTAAAATTAAAATACTAAACCAATAAAAAAAAATCTACTGAATTCCAAACTAGTGTCCCATAGATGATGCAAGACAAAAAGTTGATGAACAATTTGCTTCAAGAACAAGACCATTTTTTTTTTTTCTCTAAACTTTATTTAATTTTTTAACCTATGATACAAAATAAAATACTATGTACCAAAAAGTAGGATCGTCATTGCTGATAACGATGTCTCGAGCTCTTGACAATTTTTTTTCCTAATAAAAAATTTAAAGTTCGTTCAAATGTATAAGAATTCAGAGGGTATCTTTGCAATTTTTTATGTGTTCTTCCAAACTTGTGATCTCATCTTACTTTGTAAGAATAATGTTTCTTGAAGGTAGATTTCGAGGTATCTTTTCATGTTCCAACGATATTTATAATCAAAATATATATTTAAACACAAACTACCCAAAAAAAAAAAAAAATTATATTTGAATTTTTATGCCCAACATATATATGTTATGGAGGGATATCTCAAACACCTATGTCAATGGGTTTCTAATCTATATATAGAGTTTATAAAGATTATTTACTCGATAGTTGATAGTTTATCTGAAAGTACCGTTGATTTTATTTTGTAATTGTGTTTAGCTAAAACTCGTCGGACTCGAAATAGTTTGTTGGTTTGAAATTTTCAATATTGTAGAATGATAATTGCACATTAGATGTACAATTTTAGGGTTATCAAACCAAATTACTCCACCAAATATTAGGTAGTTTTTTCTTTAGGCCTTTCATCTATCTACTCATTAAGAACCTATATGTATATTTTCAAGAACGTACTTGAGCAATCAAATGAGAAATTCATATCAACCTAGAAAATATCAAAACATAAACACGTCAAAAAACATTTCAATGAGTATTTAATTTCAATTTGTACATCGTTTAGATGACATACACCGTTTTTTAAAACGATGACTATCGAATCGAACATCTAAAAAGAACACAGTCACTACTACACAATAATTTTTTTTTCAAAATTTGGCTCTTATTTTATATACTCGAGACTCCGGAACAAAAAAAAAAAAAAAATAGAACCTCGAGCTAAATGCTCATTGGAACTAGTAAAAACAAGATTAATAATAGCAAACATTGAAGCAAATTAATCATAAATCACTATCTTGTGAGCTCCATATTGAGGCAGAAAGTAGGCGCCGTGACTTCCATCCTAGAACAAGTTTATTGTTACTTAATTCCTCCACCCTATACCCATCATTATAAAGTCCTAACAATAATTTGGCTTGACAATGACTGGCAAAGCTTATATTTATAGGACGAAATCCGATCGCAGCCAACCACGTACCCCAAGAACATGCATCTCCCTCGTCACGTGCCCAGTAGATACGGGCCAATGATCCAGATATTCGAGGTCCGAGAAATACTTGTTCCACCAGTGTTCGAGCATGGCTTTGCATTGGAAACCCGGCTTCGAGTGAGTCATATACAGCTGAGTAATGATGCAATGAGTCCATGAATCGGCCCATGAACCCAGCCTCTCCTGTGGTCCCCATCTCTTCTTCCACAAGGGTAATTAGTCTCGGGTTCAGGGTCTTGGATCCGGATAAAAACGAAGCGATTGAGTTCGAGGCACGATGATGATTGAAATGTGGTAGGTGGAGCATGCAATTG
>CAIGRB010106548.1:51528-73178 GCA_903798255.1 Fraxinus quadrangulata
CCATTTCTTCTTCCACGAGGGTAATTAGTCTCGGGTTTAGGGTCTTGGATCCAGATAAAAAAGAAGCGATAGAATCTGAGGCACGGTAACTAAAATGTGGCAAGTGGAGCATGCAATTGATTACAAGAGCCTCTCCTCGAACTAATTTCAAAGAGGATGGTTTAAATGTTTCATCAGCATCGAGCCTACATTGATGGAATGAGAAAGGTTGACCAATGGAGGCCGCAAAGGCGGTCAAGCGTCGACCTGTCTCTTGTACGGTGCAAAATGATCGCCGCCCACTTCCACCCCGTGATAACGCCGTAATCCGAAGTTGTGGAGTAGGTGGGCCATCTTTTCTAGACACCAACGCCTGCATCAATGATGCCCATTGGATCCCTTCCATGATATCATAGTCCTCATTATGAACCCTCCTATCATGTGCCTCAGCTTCTATTATAGCTTGATTGGCTGTGAAATGCCCAAACTTCACATAGGGTGACATGTCTTGTAGCAGCTGAAATGCCGCCAAAACGTCCGTCTGGTGGTGGTGCTCCTCCTTGCCACCGCCCAAAATTTTCTTGCCACCAGCGCCCTCTAGTAAACCCTCCAAGGCCTCAGCAAAATACGCTGCCAACCTCTCCATGTTAGTGCCATCAAGTGGTGACACCAACTCCTTGAGCCGAACCAATATCACCCTAGCCAATTCTTTGCATTTGGTCGCCCCAGTTAGCGCCTCGGCTGCAGCCATCAGCAGGTGTATGAGCCTTAGCCCTTTGCAATCTTGGGTGCTATTGGTTTCTTCATCTGTCATCATAGTGTCTGGGGACAAACTGTTGTACCCTTCATCTATAGACCTAACTGGCTGGTGTAGAACAACATTTTCGTCCATCATCGAGTCCATTAGGTAATGGAAATCCTCCTGGTCACCGGAGAGAGCCTCCCAGTCGAAAACCGGTGACCAGTCATTCCAGTTGCAACCCTGGTCCCCTTCGGTCGAGGTGGTGGTCGTAGTCGTGGTGGTTGTGCTATAACTATAACCTGAAAAGTCAAGGTCCATGACCATTGCCATACCTAAGCAACTTTTAGTACCACTTTATGATAAAAATTGGACTGATATTGGATTGTGCTTGAGGTAAAAAGCAATGGGATTAAGATGCTGGATCAAGACTCAAGAGACATAAAAAAGGGATTAGATTGAAGGTTCTAATCAACTAAGTAGGTTATTTATAATAAGGCTTAATTACTATACTTTAATAATGATTAAAGTCATCATCATTGTTCCCAATAATTAATGTCCATCCTCAATATAATACAAACATTTCCAATGTAGTACTGTTAGTTCAAATTTTCTGGGTTTATCTATTCTTAGGCTACACAAATGGGGTTTGTACTTGTACTACATTGACAAGATGGTGGTTGGAGGTTAAGGCATCAAAGATTGATTACATAGCTTGCTGACTCATTAGTTTAGGTGGTAACCCCTTAGGATTTAAGGGCAAGTTAGAGAGGACAAGAATTTTTAAAATTTCCATCTTTTGATAGTGATTTCTCGTAAAAACATTAACAAAATGATATACATATAAATCGTAAGCCTGATTATACACTGACACAAGTGAGACTAGTTGTTACTTTCTTGAAACTCATAGACTTGGTCGATTTTCATACCTAATCATGTGTAATCGTATAAACTTTGAGCTACTTAAATTATACGAACAAGTCGTACACGATTTAATCTATACTGAACCATTTCTTTTTGAAACTAAAACACTTGTCCTTGCGTTACAAGGTTAAAACAAAAGTTAAGAACCAAAAACTATCTAGCCACAGAATACATTTTCAAGAGCGAATTAAACCAATTAGCTTGGAAATCATCAAAATTGAAAGCTCAGTTGCCAAAAAGGGGGCACACTCTTTTTAACCATAATGGCCGTAAGGATTGAGTCACCAAATATTAATTATTTAAAAAATTAATTAAAGATTTGACCAGTCTAATTTTATTGTTTATGAGCATGTCACTAGCACCATATCATCATCCTTGCCGGCTCGACCGTCTTAAACCGTCTCCACCACTCACTCTACTTGAGCTCTTTAATTCTTTTGTTTAATGAAGATGATGATGCTTTTGATTATTATTTAATGTAGCGAAAATAGCATTATTGAATATTATGATTTTAAGTTACTTATTTTATCAAAAATGTTTGTTAAAATTATTATTTTTATTAAGAAAACTTTTTTTAAAATAACTCTTAATTTACCTATTAAAAAGTAACTTTTACGGTGTGTTTGAGCCACATTATTTTGGAAGAATGTATTTTGGAATAGTAGATTAATGAGAATTTTATGGTTGAAAAAAAAAAAGTTATTGATGCGATGAAAAATATTATTTTATTGAAGAATGTGTGATTGAAAATGAGTAGAAGAATGATGATGAAAATGTTAATATGGCTCAAACATTGACTTAAACATAGTGTGACATGCTCGTTGAAATAAAGTAAAGAGGTGGATTCTCTCATATATGTCACGTCGCGTGGTGAAAATTGAAGGGAGAATTGATTAAATAATGCTAAAACATGTGGATATGTATGAATTTTTGACGAGTAGGGTTTTGAGATTCTCAAAATTATGGTAAAATTTCTTTATTAACGTTCATAACTTTAATCTTTTGCTTAAATATGATTATGAATGTAGTTTGTGTGAAAGTTATGTTTGCTTCTCTTTATTCTCGTGTTCGTTATACTTAAGATTGACTCGATTCAAATGAGCTAAAAATTAGAATGGATCTCATTTGAATGTGAAGTTCTCTTTGGCAATAATTATGACTTTATATGTGCATGATTAAGGCCTTTGGGACACATATACATGAAGTCAAATTAAGATTATTGGTTGATGGATACAAGTAAATGGATTTAATTTTTCAATAAACGTCTCTCTCTTTTACCAATTAAATTAAAAAACAATTAGGGCCCCAAACTTAATGGGAATCATTTTGTAAAGCCAATGAAATTGTAAGAGAACTGATTTTATTAATGTGATTTTAAGTCTCAATTGGAAAACAATGACTAGTCAAAATTAAATTTGATTGGTTGATTAATTTGATATTGTTCCTTAGTACGTACATTGAATTTAAGACATAAGATGTTTCTATCATCAAAAAGTGGTTCTATTGTCCCATTCTAGGTTTGGTTTTGAATTTGAACTAATCCTTTGGAGTTTCAACATTCTCTTTGTTATTACTTAATATCCCATCTCAAAGGTATTGACCTTCTAATCTTTGACATCATAGATTCGTTAAAGATTTAAATGTGTGACAATATTTAAATTATGTTATTGTTTTATGATTCTGGAATCTGGCCTGCGATTGACCTATAAAATAATACACATTTAAGATGGTATTGAAGTTGTCTTACAAAGATCTCCATACGCTCAACTCAACTAAGCTATTGGTTTTTATTATATGAATAAAAAAGTGTTTGTATTAAGATTTTCGAAAGAATTAATTTATGTTCGTTTACTTCATATGTAAAGTTAAATGAGGTTAATTAAATGAGGCTATTTTTGTTCATACATATGAACAAAAATAGTGATGAGATAGTTCAAAATAGTATTAAAATTATGAAAATAACGCGTTTAAATCTTAGCACTATCCATTTATACACATTAAGAATAACTAGTAAGAAGACATTTTTAATAATTCTTAAGCAATAGAAAATAGTCATATTAAAGAAAATGCAATTAAATAAAAGTAAATATTTAATTTATACAAGATGCTGATGCATGTCAACGCGATTAATTACGTAAATTCGTATATTTAAAAAGACATAATTAATCAGCCAACTTGTAATAATTAAAATAAATCCACCTTAATTAGTAGTTGATCTAGAAGAAATTTTGAAATTAATTAAGCATAATCTTATGAGCTAATGCAAAAAATGGTCCCAACCACAACAACAACAAAAACACCAACAATAATAATAATGCCCTACGGGGCATAGCTCAGTGGTGCAAAAGACAAAGATTTGGAATTGGACTCTTTGTGAGCACCAATATGACAGCTCTTGTACCCTGGCCTGCTGAGGGTATTAGGACCCTACACCAATTAATTAATTACATTCTACTCGTAAAATTCATATTAATGATTCATTAATGACATATTACTGCCGAATTGCTGAGTCAATCCATGTTTAATAAGTCCCTCAAATTAAGTCAGCACGAAAAGTACATTCTTAACTAGTTTTTCAAATACAAAATGAAGAACTTATTGAGACCTAACTCGGTGTTCAGGTCCGATATTTTAAGCATTCTTGCGAAATGGCTTTGGAATTTTTTTTTTTTTTTTTTGACGTAATGAAGATATTTTCAATTTCATGATCATCAATAAATTGTTGAACTCAACACATTTATCGATTAGCGAGTCGACAAAAAGGAAATTAAAATAGTTTTGCATGATGTGACAACATTATGAACTTCAACAATTTATATGATATCTAGAGAGAAGTGGACCTAAAATGACCTAAAATCATGTGGTGCTATGATCATAGCAGTTGAAATGGCATAAAAAAATTAACTTGATTTTGTTGATATTTAAATCAACGGACGGCCGACGTCATGTTTTCTGAAAATGCAACAAATAGCTCGCACGCCTGTAGATAGGGATGCAATTAGGTTTTTGTTTAAAATTTAAAATTTCCACTTGAATGATTTAATAAAGAATTTGTTTAATAAATTTTCATTACGAATATTTGTTCTTCAGTAAGATGTCCTAACTCTTAATCAAGTTTAGACGAGACGAGACCTCGTGTATCAGTAATTGTGATTATATCAAGCTTTCTTTCACCGCGACGGACGAGCATATCTTGTGTCGAACATCAATTTGAATAAAATTAGAGGGTCTTATTAACAATCAAATATAAGGCAAAAGGTTTTAGAGAATTGTGAGATAAAATGAGAATTATTTACTCAGAAATTATTGAAAATATCATAAACAGTACAATTATCTTATGAGTAATTTAATCAGATCATAGGACCGAATATTTGATATATTCTTGGAACATTCTTAGTAGGGGGTGAGATGATGTTGTCTTCTATTAAAAAAATAGCTCATTTCGTGGAGTTGAGTAAATAATGGGATAGTTCTTTTCTTTTTTGTGAGGTCTGCAACAAGCAATAGGGATAGGAAGAGTTTTAACATATTCATATTAGAGTAGGTTAAGACAACACTGTACTATAACAAAATAAAACAATATTGTTGACCACAAAAACTCGACTGACTGATGCATACATTAGGCAAAACCTTGGTATGCAATAGACTTTCTTTAGTCCTTTTCTCCATGTTTGTTAGAAGACGTGTTTCTCTCGAGACAAGACGGCAATGCTTGTGCTCCGAATAATGCCTCCCTGTCACTGCCTTGGTATGACTCGAGGATCAGTTGAGGCTATATAGTACGGTGGTATGGTTTTCATTTCACCTCGATCATAGTGGTGCCTGACTTTTATGTGAAGTCGGGGATTTGAGGAGGCAAGGCGTTCACTTCACCTTGATTGACGTGGTTTTCTACTTCATTTGAGGATTGCATGCTAAGAACGAGAGGCATTAGCCATGTCATTCGCCTCACCTAGGTCGATGTAATATTGAACCGTGTGAGATTTGTAAGATAAAGACGCGATATGTTTACTTTGTTCATCCGACACGACACGTGTCTTTAAGGTGACATGCAATCACCTCGTCCATATGTTTAGGGACTGACCAGGCACGTGTCTTCCACGTGTGATGTTAAAGGTTCCACTCGAGATTGAAGCATAATAAACAATATCCTTGTAGTAAAATCTGTTCCCATGGTGCATCTTTCTTGTCGAAAGATGAACAAGTCCATTTATTTAGTTTTGAATTGTTGTAATCCTACATTAATTAAAGTAAAATAATGTTTTTACTTCCTAGATGGAATCTAGGATTTGTACTACATGTTACCACCTGGCTAACCTGCAAATATTATGTTTAAATTAGAGTTGGCTGTTACAATGAAATGATACGTTACTAGGGGTACTGTTCATCAAACAACCAACAAGCTGATGTAAAACGAAAGTCGTATTATAATTAATATTTGATGTTCTTTTCACTAATCTTGGCCTTTATCTATTGTCGTGGTTTGACATCTTTTTAAATTAAGGTAATTATTAATTGAGATTAAATTGATGTTAGGACCACCACCACCATCTTTTTTATCGTTTATAATTATGTATTTATTGATTGACCATCGATAGATTAATCATTACATTTGTCCCAATATTTTTCTTTGCAATTTTTATTTCGTCCACAAGTTTTCATTTGAGATCAAGGTTGTGTATTTCAAAATAAATATAATTGATAATTTACATTGATTTGAGTACTGTGGAAAATATTGACATCGAAAATCAATAGGTCTTTTTTGAGACATCACGAACTTGAGAAATATTGACATTTCTATCAACATCATATCATAAACTTGAAAACCTCAATCAATTGAAATTCAACGACCCAATTGAAACAAAATTTTAAGTTTGGTGCCTCGTACTTTACAACAATTCCTTTCCACGAACAACTTTACATCTGAACATCAAATAAGTAACTTAGTATCTTGTATTTGACAAACCAATGGAAAACCCTGTATTCTCATGAGGATTTCGTTACTTGTATATAAAAAATATACGTAAACGGTTAACGAAAATGATGTGGATGAAAAAGATTGGATGAAATGTTAAATTTTGTTTTAAACTGACGAATGGTAGAATGTCAGGTGGCATTATGTAAATTTTGATGTACATGTAACAAGATCCTTCTCATGATAACATTACCGGACATCATTTTCTAGTACTCTAATCAGAAATATCCTTAAATTTAAGAGAATCTTGAATGTCGTTGGCCGCAGCTATGGCAGAATCTCTCCTGGTTACAATTCTCTCAAGATTCTTGACGTTCTCTGACAAAATGCTAACATGAGAATTGGATGTTTCAATCAGCTTGTTCGCAGTTTCCATAGCAGAACATAGCTACAATCGAGAAAAGAAACATTCAACTGTTAGTATTTAGCTTCGCTGTGAGGGAGGGGAAGGGCGGTGACTACTCTTGTAGTCTTAAGTTCTGAATAAATCAAGATATAAATTATGTCCACTTTGTTTTATAAACAATGTCAAATAGGATTACTTCTGTCTAAAGGGATGTGCAAGTATTACACGGCACAGCCTACATTTTACATTTTGACCACCAAAGGCCACAAATTTTGGCACTAGCAGTCCAACACTCATGGCAGTGGGCCACGGAAACTTGGCCAGGCATGACACGTGGGTTTTCCCACATGCCAGGTCTATAAGGAGAGTGGGTGATGCTGGAACTTTACACCTGTACTGAGGATGATAATTCATGTTCGAGAAATAAGTAAAGACTGTACGTCTAATTAGAACTTACTAATCGTGTAGATGTGGGGGAAAAAAAGGGATGACAAGTTAAGATCAGGAAGACGAAAGTCAAAATCCTGAAGGCACACGGTTATCTTCAGGTTTCAAAATAACCAACTTTCTGGAGAAACTATCGTGCTAATAAATTGTAAAAACAATAAAATAACCAGAGGAAAAGAAGTTACAAGAATGAAAATGTTGTGCCAGAATGATTAAGAAAGAGAGAATAATAGTACCTTAAGCGTAAGTGCTGTCCATGAGTGATCATCACCATCAAATGCAGCTTTCAATTGGTCAAAGTTTTCCTAAAAATCCAATAAACCTGTTATTTATTTTTTGAGGGATATGTGTTATCAGAAAAATAATTATCTCTGTGCTACGACAGGAGAAACATTAAATTCTTCCTAGAATTCCTATCGAAAACAATGGCTGTAGCGCAAGGGTGAGCCTGAATTCCTTCCTCGCCTAAAAATGGCAATCCCCTTCAGCCACTTGGTGTGACTTCAGCAACTAATGTTTTAGAGAAGAAGGGACTAAAATACACACACACATGATTATTTAATAATGTTCACAAGATCACTTATCTTTCTGTACTCATATCAAGATTTCTTAATTCATCCATTTCTATGGCAAATAGGAAGGTCAATCATACCTATTAAGCAGTGTTCAAATGGTGAGGCAAGGCGTGGCATTTTGCACTGAGCGCTAAATAAGCGGTCAACGGAAGTGCTTACCATTCTTCACAATTTTGGAATAATGGTAGACAAACAAGGGCTGAGTAGAACTTCTGTGTTTCCATTCTTCACAATTTCGAATTTGGTCATGAAACCATCTGGAGCACTTGTATGTTGGGATGTGCAAGAACCAAATTTGGAAACTTAACTCAAACCAACAGAAATTCTAGTTTTCATTGAGATTTTCCAGAGTCATGATTCTCAGTTCAACCATATAAAGCAGATTTTAATTTTTGGTACAGATTCTGGTTTTGAACCAAACAGAATTAAACAGAAACGGATGTATGATGTAAAATACTAAACTGCCCCAAAGATATTGCTATGTAAAATAAAATGCGTTGTTCCCCTTTCTTATTCTTATTTAGTTTATCACAGTACTACATTCCAATCAAAATTGCCAAACTCTTCGGCATTCATAGCAGTCACAGCCATAACTAGTCCACTACCATAAGCAGAATTTTAAAAATTAAAATAATACTACCACCACCAAATTTCTCATAAACCACTGTCACGAGCCACCACCCTTAATAATCATGCACAAACACAGATCTAACATATACTTGCTCAAAGCTATAAATACACACACACACAAAAACATGTGCACAAAGATCTATCTATTATGAACATAGATCTGAACATATGCATGTGTCAGTTCCATAGATTCTCTAATCTATAGACACACATGTTGAAATTTTGAAAAGAAAGACCGAATTTTTTGGTTAGAGATTTGGTTGTTGTTGGTGGAATTAAGGCGATAGAGGTTTCAAAGGTAAAAAATAATTATCTCTGTGCTACGGCAGGAGAAACATTAAATTCTTCCTAGAATTCCTATCGAAAACAATGGCTTTAGCGCAAGGGTGAGCCTGAATTCCTTCCTCGCCTAAAAATGGCAATCCCCTTCAGCCACTTCGTGTGACTTCAGCAACTAATGTTTTAGAGAAGAAGGGACTAAAATACACACATACATGATTATTTAATAATGTTTACAAGATCACTTATCTTTCTGTACTCATATCAAGATTTCTTAATTCATCCATTTCTATGGCAAATAGGAAGGCCAATCATACCTATTAAGCAGTGTTCAAAATAGGAAGGCCAATCATACCTATTAAGCAGTGTTCAAAATGGTGAGGTGTGGCATTTTAAAATAAGAAAACGTTTTTTACGCTTAAGCCTCGCCTAGGCTCACCTTGCCCGAGGCTTAACTTCCACGCATCGCCACGCGTTACATTTTTTAGAATACTACTATTTAGGCAGTTGCAGAACCAGTTTCGGCAGCTTCGACTATGAAGAACCCTTGGGCAACAAGTTCAAGTTACACATATAAATGTCAGAAGACTACCTAAACTAAACTATGGAAGCATATTTCATTTCTCGTTCCCTGTCAATTAGAACACAGTTGGGTCTTAAGGGTGTGTTTGTCTCCCATTTTTGGGAGAAAAATAGGGTAATGAATAGTATTTTTTGGAGAATGTGTGATTGAAATTTAAAGTAACTTTATTTGTTTGTGTGTAGAATATTTTATTAGGTAAATGTGTGGTGAAGAATCTTACTGTGACAAACAATTTTTTGGAATAATGGTAGATAAACAAGGGCTAAGTAGAACTTCTGTGTTTCCATTCTTCACAATTTCAAATTTGGTCATGAAACCATATGGAGCACTTGTATGTTGGGATGTGCAAGAACCAAATTTGGAAACTTAACTCAAACCAACAGAAATTCTAGTTTTCATTGAGATTTTCCGAGTCATGATTCTCAGTTCAACCATATAAAGCAGATTTTAATTTTTGGTACAGATTCTGGTTTTGAACCAAACAGAATTAAACAGAAACAGATGTATGATGTAAAATACTAAACTGCCCCAGAGATATTGCTATGTAAAATAAAATGCGTTGTTCCCCTTTCTTATTCTTATTTAGTTTATCACAGTACTACATTCCAATCAAAATTGCCAAACTCTTCGACATTCATAGCAGTCACAGCCATAACTAGTCCACTACCATAAGCAGAATTTTAAAAATTCAAATAATACTACCACCACCAAATTTCTCATAAACCACTGTCACGAGCCACCACCCTTAATAATCATGCACAAACACAGATCTAACATATACTTGCTCAAAGCTATAAATACACACACACACAAACATGTGCACAAAGATCTATCTATTATGAACATAGATCTGAACATATGCACGTGTCAGTTCCATAGATTCTCTAATCTATAGACACGCATGTTGAAATTTTGAAAAGAGAGACCGAATTTTTTGGTTAGAGATTTGGTTGTTGTTAGTGGAAGTAAGGCGATAGAGGTTTCAAAGGTGGAGGTGAAGGCAGGGCCCTTTGGAGGCAAAGGAAAGGGTGATGCAAGGTGTCGACAGTGGGAAAGTTGTTCGGATAGAAATCATTGTGTGGGAGTGGAGGTTAAGGGTAAAGTTTAAAGATTGCAGTGATCGAACATATCTGGTAGGAGGTGAGGGCTTGCAGAGGATCTTAAGAGATATATAAAATATATCATGAAACTCAAAATAAAACTGATTAAGAGTCATTTTCTTGGTTCAGTTCAGGATTGAACCATAGCTCAATTTGATTTAGTTCAGAAAGTCATATATTTGAACCAAAAAAACTGAAATTTTAAACCAAAAGAAACTGAAAGCTCACCCCTAGCTGTAGGATTCTGTATGACATATTAATGGATGGAATGCAATTTGGGAAGGATTTCTCGGAGTATTGTATCGAAAATGGTCCACAGTATGATTATGCACCGTGGATTTATGCCACACAATACAAAAAGTACCAGATTATCGTCTATTGAAGGGTTATTACAAGTGAAGTTAGGATATGTTTGTTAATTTCCATGAACATTATGGAAATTGTAATAGTTTCATGGCAGAGGTAACGGAACTCCATAAGGGATTGAGCATGCGCAAGCAAAACAGATAGAGAGGCTCGAAATGGAAGTGGATTCATTAAATCTAGCTAACATTATAACGAATAAGCTACTAGGCCATAGGAAGCAGGATGTTGACAGAAATGAAGGGGTCAATTACTCAGACACCAAGAGAAGCTAGCATGGCTGCAGATTCATGTTCAATTAGAGGCTGCGGATTAAGATTAAGTGGTGTTAGTGACTCACGTCGAGGAATGTGATAAGATTGGACTTCCATATTTCAGAAATCCCCAAGTAATTTAGATGTCAGAATATTTTCATGCTTAGAATAGGCTCCATTAATGTAAGCCAGCATAGAATAAATGTAGGTAAGATAAGATCAGGTTTTAATTGTGTAAGGGGAGTAGAACTCCCGTATTTAAATTTCACAAGTTCTTTTCTTTTCTTTTTTTAATCCTTTTTAGGAGATAAGGCCCAACATAACTCTCCATGTACTTTATTTCTACATTAATGATCGGGTAGGGGAAAATGCCAAACCTTCCACTAAGCTATTGGGTAGGAGCCAAAAAACTCCTATCCAGCGGAAGTGGTTCACTTCACTATATAAAAAGAAATCACCTTTTTTTATTTCTCTGAATCAAATGTTTCATCTTTCTTATTAGACACTTTCGTGTCTTGTTATCCTTTCTTCTCACCACCTGCCTTCACTTTTTGGCTATGTTTTCAAGGCTAGGATCGAATAATTCAACTTCAGAATCAATGGAAAATAAAAGTTCATTACAAAATGGAAAACCAAAGTTTTTAAGTTGCAAGAGATTGCTGAGAGCACGTTGGAAGAAAGAATGAGAGTCCCAATATATTGATGAGATGAAGTGTGGGGGTAGTATCCATGAAAAAGTAGAAATTGAAGAGAATGATGGCATTAATCTCTTAAGTTGTCACTTTTGATTACATGAAATTTTCATTTGAAAATTAGGTCGCAATGAAATTTTGTTCTTTCTATTTCTACATATTGCAATATCATCAATACGAACTTCTCTTTCATACCACATTCGATTTTGCTCATTTTATTCCTGGATTCAAAAAAATCATTTTCCTAGCTCTTTTTATGGATTATAAATTTATAATCCAAGGTCAAAGCCCTGCGTGCTCTCTACGTCTGGAAGATCGCTCATTTTATTCCTCGATTCAAACAATTCATGTTCCTGGCTCTTTTCACGGATTATAAATTTATAATCCAAGTAGTTTAGAAGGTTGAGCATGTATGCAGATATAGGTCTAGTGCTTTAAAACATAAAAACATTAAACAATTGCAAAATTCTATACCACAATAAAGTGAATAATTCTATTCTCCTCAAAGAGGATAACGGAATCCCCGAGGGAATACCTGGAAGAGCGTCGGAAGATCAGACGGCTGCAATTTAGAAGTGTCAGCCGCAGGAGGCGGTGGAGTAGGGCGGTCGTGGGGAACACCAGAATCCCCTTCTCCGACGTCGTTCAGCAGATCGCCTATGCACAACAATGGCCCGCCAACTCCCCTCATCTCTCTCTCTATTGTCCGATTCCAATTTCATTTTCACTGTATCAGGTGGTCTCGTTCATGGATTTGGAACTGGGCCTAACCCGACCCATTATGCAGTCTTGTTCCGAGGCCCGCCTAGTAGTGGACATATCAAACCCTGTCCCAACTAGATTTATTGCATATGGATAATTTGTTTGAAAAAACTACACATATAGGCCATAATTAGGACCAATACAGTAATTTACCCAAAATAAACCTGAGAATCAAATCGATTGACGATTTCTTGAACACGCGAACACGACTTTTCTAGTTTTGGAACATAAAAACTTCGCCCATCAAACGCGACTTTAAGCCTCAAATGTAAAATCGGAAACAGATTCTTCTCCTCCAATTATCCTGCATCACAATCATAGACGGTGATTGATAAATTTTCTCTAATTCTCAGGTGAATACAATCAATTATTTTTTTCTTCAATTACCAATTTGAAAAATTGATAAAAAATGGAAGAAACCCTAGTCGAGCAAGGGAAATCATTGGCAGCTCCAATGATTTTCATCCTTGTCGCCGCTTTCCATTTTCTCTCCAGATACATCGAACTCAACAAAAAGAAGGTTCTTTATTGTTTCAATTTTTATATTTTTTAAATTAATCAAATGATTAAATGAGTTATTTTTTATTTTTATTTTTATTTGATGTGTGAATGTTTAGAAAGGATCAATGAATGCGAACAATGTTCAATTGCGTTCGGAGATTAAGGAGCTATTGAAGGAGGCCAGTACCTTGTCACAGTGAGTGTCATTTTTGCATATCTCAAATGTGTTGTATTAAGCATGTAACTCTGTGCAAATTGCAAAATGGTCAAATTGGTGGTGTTATGTTGTTTAATTTATTGCGTTATGAAATTCATTATACAGAAATTTATTTGTTGTTTTGTTAATTTCAGACCTTCAACATTTGCACAAGCTGCAAAACTAAGAAGGATGGCAGCAGCTAAGGAGAAGGAACTTGCAAAAAGTAGGCTATGCTTTGAAAAGCTGACGTAGAATGCTTATGGAGTTGTTTGTGATGATAGTTTTGAAAATAGAGACCATAGTATTTAGATCATGTGGCATTTGATTATTGGTGTTAAGTAGTCATATGCATCATGATTAAAAAATTGTTTAAAAAAACAATAATTATGTTTTTAGGATGTGTTTGTAGAAGCACATTATCCCGCTATGATATTCTACAAAATTGAAGCAATTCACTATATTTAGAATGATATCCAATTCAACTTAATAAGATTGGCAAGTCCTATGGTCAACTTCGTAATGATTGGGCTTATATTTTTTTTACTGCCACAAATAGGTCCTTGTCCCTTCATATACGTTGACTTTTAATTCTTCAGCTGTTCAGATTTTGATCACACGATGAGTTCCTGTTGATCATTGTCTGGATGGCCTGCAGATACCTTTAGTATTTGTATTTGTTCATCATCCTGGAAGATTCTAGCCATAAGCAGTTGAAGCTAGAAAACTGGCTATGTGTGTCTAAATGATCAAAGTATCGCACCTTTTACAGTCTGTGTTCACCTTCCCTCACTTGAACTTGTGCTGCTCGCTTATTGCATTTATAATGCTCCTCATAGACATTGAAGCTCATGCATACTTATTTACGGTGCAGATCAAGAAATACAGAAGAAGGAGATGAAATCGTCATTTGATACTCAAGAAAAGATCTTAAAAATATCAAATGTGATTCATCGGACACTTTATTCTTGAGAGTTCTATTTGTTTCACTTATTGGTATTTACTAAAGTTCATTGATCTGTTTTCCACTCAGGTTCTTGCGTATGTTGTGCTGATTATGTGGTTTTGGCAGATGCCCGTGGCCACCATATCTGAGGAACTTGTGCAACCTTTTGGTAATGCATTCTTCCCCAGAATTTGTTAGGCTAAACGTAATCAACTTTGGTTCCCCTTACCAACTACTTTGTGTTGACTTGATTTTACCCTAATTGACATGCGAATAAATGTCTAATGACCCCCACAAGCTTCGAAGTTTGGTCAATGACAGGACAAATTGATTGTATTTTGGGTCCACCTCTTTTGCAGGTAAGATGTTATCTTGGAGATCTGGAGGTGCTCTGAAAGATCATGTTATGGTAATGCAGTTGAACTCCATTGTTTTTCATTTTTCTAATTTAGAAAACAGTTTCTAGTTTCTATTGTAAACCGGATTTAGAGATGAAATTCATAGGAGGCATCAAGTTTATCAGGATATGACTTATTTTATTGTTGAGCTGTATTGGTAACTTCTTATTCACGAGTCTCTTTAAGACCAGTAGGGGTCTCCATTCTACTCGTTCCCATAGTGCTCTTTATCATTAATGGGATTCAGAGAAATGTACAATTCTGTGGTGCTTTCCTTTGCTTGCTAAAATACAGAGGAAGTAGGATACTTTTGCTTGTAAGTGTGGAAAACCAGTCGTACATATATTTTGATAAGCTGATTCAAGGATTTCCATACGAAAAGATTATCTGGTTTCTCTATATACATTTTTCTATAAGATTGTTGAATAAATTTGTGAAATCAAACTTTACTATCATGCCATCTTGCTGAGCATGTTCTTGTACAAATGCAGTTACACTTCGGTATGTTTATTACAGTGTTATACATTATTGGGTAGTATATTTTAGCTTCTTTAGTAAATGTTGCACGCTTCACCTTCCAAACAAGCCATTGGGGTTTCTGATTGCTCTCTAATGTCCATTGCAGGTTGGAATCATCCCATGGTTGATAGTATCTGCCAGGGTTAACAGGTTTATCTGCCGAAAAGTATTGAAGTAAAATGAGGATTTGGCGAAAGGAGCATAATTTGTTCTCTCCTCTCTTCCTTTCTTTTCTCCCCATGTAATTCAGTTTTATCCTTATTTGTTTTATTAATATCCGTGCAAGTTAAATGTGGTCTAACATTGATTCGGATATTGTTTTGGTGTAAAACAAAACATATAGACGACCATCCAATCCTTGTTAGCATATATCTTGCAACTAATTGTTGTAGACAATCGTATCGACTTTTTCAGCACTAATTCCTTCACTTGATTGGTCTCGTGCTGGTTGTAGATAATTAAAGAAGTTAAAATAATAATATGGGGAGCTATCTGCACGGATTCTTTCGTTTTTTCTTAAAAATTTAAGATGTCAAAATCAGAAGTTTAAGATTTAAAAGCAATTCCGTATTTAAAGAATCAGTAGAGGATTTTCCATTACAAATAGAGATAGATAGATTATAGCATTGATATCATATTATTATTATTCTGATTTTGATACAATATTTAGGCAACCAGGTCCTCATATCCCTGTAAAATTCCATAAATTTTAGCAAGGGATGAATTTCAAGGGCACTTCGGTCCTCCCTTGGAGTTCTTCATGTCCCTATAACAAGGGCACTCATCCTTGTTCCCATAGGTGCCAGATGGAACACAATGACACTTCTCGCAACAGATTCCACAGTACTTTAGGCATCGATCTTGACGCCCCGCCTTCGAACATCGAACTGCACACTTGGAGTCACAGAAACTCGAATCGTCATCGGCTATTGTTGTGTGAAGGAAGAATCCGAGGATAAGAGTGAAACACACAAATGTTGCAATTGACAACTTCATTTTTTTTTCCTCTGGAAACAAACATATATTATTAGCAATTGTATATGTATCTAATGAGATCTATGCATAATGAGTTTTGAAAAAGGTTGAAATTAAATGATTAATTGGATACAACTGTATAACAATAAGGAAGAGTTGTAACGTGCTTAGTGTAATATGTTCTAGAAGTTGTCTAAGAAAATATATAGTAAGTGATTAACAACAATTTGCTTTAAAAAGGAAGCTATATAAATTGCTAATGCTATTTTTTTTTTAATGTTTAGTAGTGTAGTTGTTAATTAACATCCGTTTATAGGATTTTTGAAAAATCAAAAGTTATTTTTAAATACATTTGGATAATTTTTTGAAAGAATTTTGTTCTGTTAAAAGAATTTTTAGAGGAAACAGGCTTATTAAAGTATTTTTTTCTCAAAAAAGTAGTGTCTACAAGAAGTAGAAACTCTATCAAACGGGTTCTAGGTGATTGGATATCTTAAATAAAATTCGCATCACTATATTTAAGAGGTCAAGTCACTTAATGACACATGAATTGTAGAACATGAGAAATCTAAACAGACAATTTCTAACTCGTTTTTGGTCATGCCCTTGAACTTTGAAGAATTAGCCCATCAAAGGTTCAAGTATTCTTAATCTAAACGAATAATAATAATTTTACGATCTAAATTATTAAATCAATTACTCTCGTTGAAAACAATCATTTTGTTATGAAAGAAAAAAATCACAAGATACGCGTAACATATAACTAGAATACAAACGGAAAGTACCTGAAGTTCGTAAAATTCTTGACAAGCCCCAAAAACTCCCAAGATTATATCTAATCAAAGTAAACCCTAATTCAAACACGAGTAGAATGTATTTCTGCATGGAAAAAAAATGCAATTTTTTTCATTTTATAGACAATCGGATTAGTAGTTAATCCCAACTACCTTTCCTTTGCTTAGAATCCTTAACTAACTTGTTGCGAACATCCTTAAATTTCTCTGTTTTTGCCATCTGCTTATGCTTCTTCATTACTGCTAAAGACTCGCTCTTCCAAGCTATTTATGCGCCTCTTTCTACTTAAATAATTTTAAGACATTTTCGTACACTTGTTTATTTCAATTCGACCATAATCATGAAATCGTTCCTACAAAAGCATTTGGAAGAAAGGAGTCTTCGTTGAGTTTTGAATGACCATTTTACTAGAACTCAATCTCGAAAATGATATATTTACATTCAATTTTTATCTAGATCTCAAAAATGATACATGCTCGATCTAGAATCGAGATTGAAAGCCAAATTAAAAGGGAGAGATTGATTACTTGTAGGATTGCTTCCATTTTTTCAGCTAATATTTCGATTTTGTTAACATAATTGTAAAATGGTTATTTAAAATATGAGGTTAAATTACAAAAAACACCTCAATGTTTGAGTACATTTGCAATTCAGTCCCCAACTTTTTTTATTTTGGCGGGTGACTCCTTTCCGTATGTAGACACACACTTCCTGAATTTACCAGTCTTTATAAAATGACCTCCGCCACCACGCTGCCACCCCTCCCCACCGTCTCATGCAGATACAACTCTCAGTTCTCTTCCCATTTCCTTACAACCACCGCAAAACCGATACCTTTCCGCCTCCACTTCTCACTCAACAACCACCACCACCACCACCTTTTCCATTTCCCCTCTCCTACATTCACTAAACACCTCATTCTCCTCACATTTTCCTTCACACTCTTATCTCTCCGCCTGTGCTCCCGTCTCCTCCTTCCCGACTTTCCTCACCGTTGGAAACACCTCATTGCGTTCTCTTCCCAAGCCGAAGCCCAGCTGATCAGGAGCCAGAATCCTTGCCCGAAATATTTGCTCCAAGCTGTCGTAGCTTACGAAGACCGCCGTTTCTTTAACCACTTCGGGGTTGACCCAATAGGCGTGGCGCGCGCAGTTTTGTCATTTTCGTCTCTCGGCGGCGGCAGTACCATAACTCAACAGGTAATATTGCCAAATAATATACATGCTTGTGTATATGCGTCGGTGCTATTTTTGTGTTAAGTGTTTGTTGATTTGTCCCAAAGAAGTTGGGTTTCTCGCGTTATTTGTTGTGTACATTCATTTTTCATCCTTATCTTAATGCGATTCAGCATGACGCGTGTATGCATGAATGATACTATTGAATGGAACATGTAGTGATTGTTCATTGTTGTCAATTTGGGTATTGTCTAAGATCTGTTTTATTTCTTTGTCTGGTTCTACATGAAACCAATTTTTATGACGAGCTATGAGTTGTCTAATTCAAAGTCAATGAGTGCTGTCAATAGGAACGATTATTATATAGAGATATAGATTCATATTAGTAAATAAAGAATGACATGATTCAATCTTCTTCCATTAAATAGACACATGTTCAGGTCATATCGTCACTGAGATTCATGAATCTGACTACCCCAGTTGATATTTGCACGATGTGCTGTATATAATTAATTTCTATAGGGGGGTCACCTATCATTGTCAAGCTGGGCTAGACAGAGAAAGGAATGATTTTCATTAGTCAACGGGAGGAGAGGGAGGGAAAGTGAAGAAGAGAAAGTGATGGAGAAAGCCAATATAAATCAATTCAAAACTTACCAATAACCAATACAATTGTCAGCCAACATAATTCTGTTTTCCCCTTCCTCAGTACTCTGTATGGGGTCCTTGTTATTCTTTCTTTATATCGTCTCCTTGTTTCTGGCGCTAGTATCCGGTATCTCGTTTACAGAGTTCGCCTACCCCAATTTTACTGCTTCAAATCTAAGATTTGTCGATGCTACTGGCAGTTTCATTTTCTCTCGTAATCGAACCTTTAAAGCTTCCATGTTCAATCCTGGTGCACAGCAAATTAGATTCTACTTATGTGTTATCCATGTGGAATCTAACACCATAATCTGGTCTGCTAATCGCGATGCACCGGTTTCAAATTCTGGAATAATGAGCTTGACCGCCAATGGTATCAATATAACTGAACAAGATGGAAGTTTTAAATGGTCTACACCCCCATTGCGATCTTCAGCATTCTCATTACAGCTTACAGAAGCTGGAAATCTTATCTTGCTTGATAGATTTAATGGGACAGTGTGGGAAAGCTTCCAAAATCCGACAGACACAATCGTGATTGGACAGCGCTTGCGTGTTGGGACAATGTTGTCCAGTGGAGTATCAAGTGACGATTTGCAGACAGGCTATTACAAGCTTTCTTTAACTGTGTCCGATGCTACTTTGCAGTGGCAGGGTCTCACATACTGGAAATTGTCTATGGATACCATGGCTTTTGTGAACTCAAATTCTGTAGTGGCTTATATGGATCTTAACCAAACAGGTTTGTATCTATTTGGTCAAAATGGATCTGTAGTTGTGCTCCAAGTAAGTCTACCTCCATCTGATTTTCGAACTGCCAAGCTCGATGACTCTGGTCAGTTCATCATCAGTAGCTTCACAGGAGTAAACCAAAAGCACGATTTTGTGGGGCCAGTTAATGAATGTCAGATTCCATACATTTGTGGGAAGCTTGGATTATGTACCAATGGTGCTTCTTTAGATGCTCCAGTATGTTCCTGTCCATCTAGCTTCCTGGCTACTTCAAATAATACATCCAGTTGTGTTCCGGCTGATGGTTCTTACTCGTTGCCAGTTTCTTGCAATTTAACCAATAATGGCAGTCATTTGAATTCTTCCATGTTTTCTTACTTGCAACTTGCTCATGGTATGGACTTCTTTGGTAATGATTTCACCATGCCTGCCAGGTATGGGGTGAATTTATCTGTCTGTCAAGATCTCTGCACAGATGACTGTACTTGTTTGGGATTTTTCTATGATAACTCTTCGGGTTCTTGCAATTTACTTGAAAATGAGCTGGGATCTATTATGTTGACTAGTAATGGTCGGATTGGATATATTAAAACACTTCTTGGAGCTTCATCAACTAATGTTGGTGGTGCTAACAGTTTTAAAAATAGTGCACTAGGATTTCCTACAGCTGCTGTAGTACTATTACCATTAAGTGGCCTCTTCCTTTTAATTGCATTAGTTATCTTTTTATGGAGAAGATCTAGGCTTCCCAATATGAGAATGGAAAAGTTAGTTGAACCAGACTCCCCTGCTTCTGGAGATCTGGACTTTTCTATCCCTGGATTGCCCTTAAGATTTGAGTATGAAGAGCTTGAGGCAGCTACTGAGAATTTCAAGAATAAGATTGGATCTGGTGGATTTGGTACTGTATATAAAGGTATGCTTCCTGATAAATCACTTATTGCCGTAAAGAAGATCACTGATTTGGGCATTCGAGGTAAGAAGGATTTCTGCACTGAGATTGCAATAATTGGTAATATTCACCATATGAATTTGGTGAAGTTAAAAGGCTATTCTGCTCAAAAGAGACAGTGGCTGTTGGTTTATGAGTATATGAATCGTGGCTCGCTTGACAAAACCCTCTTTGGTAATGGACCTGTCTTAGAATGGCAAGAGAGAGTCGGAATTGCAGTTGGAGCAGCACGTGGGCTTGCATACTTGCACGATGGGTGTGAAAGGAAGATTATCCACTGTGATATCAAGCCAGAGAACATCCTTCTGCACAATAATTTTCAAGCAAAAATATCCGATTTTGGGCTCTCAAAGCTTCTAAGTTGCGAACAGTCCAGTCTATTCACAACAATGAGAGGCACTCGCGGTTATCTTGCTCCTGAATGGCTTACAAGTTCCGCAATTTCAGATAAAACTGATGTTTATAGTTTCGGGATGGTACTACTTGAACTCGTAAGTGGAAAAAAAAACTGCTCATTCCGAATACAAAGTCGCAGCCTAGGTGAAAGCAGTACTGCTGGAGGCAGCTCATCATCTTCATTAGTACAGTGTCATGTTTACTTCCCGCTGTATGCTTTAGAGATGCATGAGCAAGGGAGGTATTTAGAACTTGCAGATCCAAGATTAGAGGAACGAGTGACTAGTGAAGAGGTGGAGAAATTTGTATGTGTGGCATTGTGTTGTGTTCATGAGGAGCCAGGATTGAGGCCTAATATGGTTAGTGTGGTAGCGATGTTGGAGGGTGAGATACCATCGAGTGAGCCAAGAATTGAATCACTAAACTTTTTGCGGTTTTATGGGCGTCATTTTACTGAAGCTTCAACATTAGAAGAACCTGGAGAAAGGAATGATGATATATCATATCCAGAAGCAAATCTCTCTCACACAAGCTCTAGGAGTATCTCTAATGCACATTTCTCTTATATTTCATCCCAACAAATATCAGGTCCACGATAGTGTGCGACTGAATTTCTAGGCACATCTCCCATTTTGGTATGTGATTGTTTGATTTTCCACAAGTGAACGGGATTATGAACAAGTAATATAGTAGTGTGTAGAGTGTCGAACCCACGAGGACTAAGTATTCAATCGAGTTCAAATTAATAGCAACCTTAATTGAATAGCAAATA
>CAIGRB010106552.1:9617-28753 GCA_903798255.1 Fraxinus quadrangulata
TATATATATATATATATACAGTTTAGTCACACTCGTACGGATTAAACTTTATTTGTTTGATTACATAAACAACAATTTCTCGCTATCATATACACCCGGAACAACAGGGGCAACCTCTCTCGTCCCCCACCCGACGAGGTAATTTCCCACCCACCTTGTACCTGTCCCGTTACCTATTTAAGGCAAGGGGATAGGCACCTTGCCCCGTATAGTACCTTGTTTTTTTTTTGATTTAATTCTTTTTATTATCAACATTCATTAAAGTGAGATAATAATTTATTTTTTAATTTTTATTTATTTTTAAAAGTTACTATTCAAATATATTTGGTAAACTAAAATTTTTATTATTTGTCATATTTTTTAGATAATCTTAGTTACTATTTTTTATTAGAATTGATAAAATTTCATGAAATTTTTCATTTAAAGTATTGAATTCTAAAAAAAAATAAAAATTTAAATAGGGTGGGTACCCATTATCCATACCCGTCCCATCTCGTGTCGTCCCGAATATCCGATTAAACGAGCAATTCTCGCCCCCGGTATCGTGTTTATTGAATATTTTTTGGCCCACTTGGGGTACTTGTGATTTTGAAGAATGAACTTCAACCGTTAAATTTCAAGCACTTTAAAAAATCGATAGATTGGTTAAATCCACGAACAGTTGATGAATTCAACAAGAACATGCTTGGATTTGCTTGCTCTTTAACACAATCTCCATTCCTACACATAAACTCCTCCTGTACTTCACCAAATCTCCAATTTCAAATCAATTCTTCACTACTCGTCTGTAGAATCGATAATGGGATTCATATAGGGCCTTTTGTCCGTACTCCTCGCACCTTTTTACACAGTTACGGAAGGAATTACTTCTATTATCGTGAGAAGAAGAGGATTAGAAATCATGGAACTGTCCTGGTGAGAGCGGCTCGGAGGGAATCCCCTTACGAAGTTTTGGGTGTCTCAGCCTCTGCATCTACTGATGAAATCAAAAGGGCATATCGGAAACTTGCTCTAAAGTACCATCCAGATGTTAACAAGGAGGTAATTTATGTACTAATTTTGAAAATTGTTATGCAGATTGATGAAACTTTACTTTGTCTTTATTTTGTTGTTTGAGTTTATTTTTATTGTCTATTTGATCATTTTGTTTGATTTCACATTATGTAAACAATTTGGATTAATTTCTTGGCCCATGTAAAATTATACTCATCAAGAAATAATAGAAACACAAAAACGAACTTAAGAGTATCTTTATCACCAACAATTAAATCTAAGATCTATTTATTCGACATGTTTAATTGTCTTTGGTGCTAGTCCTTTTTTTTAAATAAGTTGGAATCGCAAGCTTAATTTTTATATGCTTATTTGACACACTTCGTTTCAAGACTTCCTCTCTACAAAGTATTTCACTTCCACTTGTTTTGAACCCTTAGAATACTTGTTAATCTTGGAGAAGAGAATTGCTACAGAACTACCACCATAAATTTTCTGCCCACTCTTTTATAAAATTGGTCCTTCAGTTAAAAGGAACAAGTGGCCGAATGTATAAATGTAGTATTAGTATTTCTACTGTCAACACATTCAACTAAAGTCTCAATGTGAATATCCAATCACCTTGTGAATCACGGCATTCAACAAGCTTGTTAAGTACAAGACTTTGCTTGTTTGAAATAATCAGAACTTGTATAATCGATAGGATTAAATCCTAATACTCAGAAAGAAATCGTGAACAATAGCTCGTGGCTTATATCTGTTTTTTGAGAAACGTTGCAACATATGTAAGTTTGTTTGTCCCCTTGGTCCATTGTTATATCAACCTATCCATCCTGGTTTGCAGAAGCACAAGCACAAGCACATATAGCTGTCCTCCTCTGATGTAGTCAGGATGCATATTAGCTGCAAATGTGGACTATAGAGGCAAGAGTCTTTCACTGCACTTACTGGAGAGAAGGGATCATATCGAATATAGTCGTAAGGTTTTATCCCCTTATTAGTAGCCGAAGTCTAGGTCGGCTAATTAAGGAAAAACTAGAACATGTGCATAGGAAGACTAGAACATGTTTAATATGCCTTAGTCGACCTCCGGAGGACGACAATTTTCTTTTCCAACCTAAGATTCTGACATAGGTGTTATAGGTATAATTTTGTTCTCATCTTAGATCTAAGAATTTACTCATCTTCCATAAAGGAGCCGAATGGAACCAAAGTTTCATGTTCGGTTTTGAATTAGAGGCTAGTATTGACATGTCGTCTGAATAGCTCTGCAGTGGAGTGGAGACTATTTGGCTTCTATGGTTGCCTATCTGCATATGTATTTTATTTAAGACAATGTGTTGGGAACAAGCTTGTCTGCCCAAATAGTACATTTCTAAAATATGGTCTCGACTCTTGCATTTAAGTATTCTTTGAGCTAGCAAAATATGATTAACAGAATGTTCTAAGATGAGGTTGTGAAGAGGATCTTGTTTTAATTTTATATTTTACAACCTTCCACGTCAATATTTTAGACCAAAGGATTTAATTACTCTAGTCTTTTGTGGAGTTACGTTTCAATATTGCAACGAAAAGTACATGTTTGCATAAGCCTGTCCAGTTGATAAGAACAAATGTGTGTAACTTGCACAAAATGTATAAAAAGCTGCTAACTTTTTGGCATTGCCTTCTGTGTCTTCTAATTCATTGTACTTCATGTCCACTTTCTTTTCAGGTCCAAGGTCATAGATATCTTTTTGTCTTATATGATTTGTTTACAAGTAGTTTCTCTATTTTGACATCTTGCCTAAAGGTTGGTGCGCAGGAAAAATTTATGAGAATTAAGCATGCATACAACACACTTCTGAACTCTAAATCCCGAGGGAAGTATGATACAGGAAATCAAGCGTCTGATTCTTTCTATTCCACAGCTGGAAGAAACCAAAATAGGACTGCTGAAGCTGAAGAAGAGTTCTATGGATTTGGTAACTATATTTCCTGTCAAGACCCTCGATTATGTCTTTTATACCGTAGGTGTATGTTCCTACTCTGTTTCCATCAAGAACAATACTTTTAGGAAATTAGACTTGATAACTCCTGATCCAGCTACTATCTTCTCTTGAAGATATAAGAGATTTAGGGCATGTTTGGCAAAGCTTAAATTATAACATAAGCGAGTCAAACACACTTTTTATCCCCACTTTGTAGTACTCACTGCTTAAACAATAATTTTAAGCAATCCCATATAAGCATTAATGTGGATATCCTTGTACCAGAGTCCTTTTTGGTTGGATTCGTCTACTTAAATGCTTGTATCTTATCAATGTGTCTATTTTCTAACAATTCAATTTACTGTATTAGTTGCTTGAACTCACCTAAAGTTACAAACGTAAATTTGGTAAGGTGCATTAGACACTATAAGACAATATTAAGGAAAGAATGTTTGAATTTTGTTAATTATACTGTTCACTTGTGTCCAATGTGAAACATACCCTAGATGTTCTACCTTAGCTTTAATATGAGATTGTTGAAATATGACCTCATTCTGCACTGAATCTTAACCTTCGGTAAGAAATTGAGGCTTTTCTTTTGGTATATTCTTATGTTTTTGACCCCTTAATGCTGCAGGTTACTTTTTGAGGGATGTCCAAATAACAATAGGTAGATTATACTCCTTGGATGACCACAAGGGCATAAAATTACCTTGCATCAATTTTCAGATCATTTTGGACCTTTTTGTCCTGTATAATCTTCCAAGTAACACAATATGTTTGAGATGATGAAGTCAACATTTGTGGTTGCAGAGGACTTCTTCAGAGATCTCCAGGAAGAATTTCGCAACTGGGAGGCAAGCGCTGGTTCACAAGGAAAACCGAAGAGCTTGTGGGAGGAACTGGCGGTGGGACATTATTATTCAACAATTTGCTAAATAATATTTACAGGGACCTTTTTTCCCTTTTAATTTTTTCAACATGTTTGGCAAAGCTCAAAAAGTTTATTCTAAGAAAATAATTTTTTTATTGATGAAAGTTGGAAATGATTCCTTATTTTGACAAGGTAATCTTACTTTCAAAATAATAACTTTTAACTTAAAAAGTATGAAAAGTAAATTATCCAAACATGTTTGGTGTAAAAAAATGTATACATTTTTAAAGCTTACCTACTGTTGCCTTAAAATGTTGTCATAACTTGTGGTGCTTGACAGGAAATTGGGGAAGAGTTTGTTGAATTCTTGGAGAAAGAGCTGAACATCACAGATGCAGAGGTATCTGAAGATAACAATGATGAAAAGACGCAAAAGGGGTCCTATGGAACAAAGGAAACTGAAACTGCTGAACAAAACAAGGCAGATAAAGGAAACAACATTGAAGAAAATATTGACGAGATTGAAGCAGCCCTTGCGCAACTGAAAAAGGAATTGGGCCTATAAGCCAGAATGAGAATGCATTGGAAAGCTGGATTTTCCTGGTTCAAGATGCATTAGGAAATGGTTCGTCTAAAAGCGTTGCAGCTTGCTATTGATGTTAGAATGGCATCTTCTTGTCCGAACATAAGCAGCTAACTCTGAGAACTTGTCTGCTGTGCAGAAGACTGAAAATAGCAGCCGTGTAAGAGGATTATATTTCAAATTAGAAGCTTCACAAATGGAAGCTATAAACCATGAACTCATTCATAGTCATTGGATTGTACAGTTTTTGCTCCTTAATCATTGTTGTTTGTTTAGCTTCAGAGCCAGTTTCCATTTCATGTGATGAATTCTGATTTTAAAAGACCAAATTCACATGTGATAAAAGTTTGTAAATTTTGTTTGTCTGTCTGTCTGTGTGTATGTGAGAGGGAGGAAGGGAGGGAGAGTATCCTCCCATTATTTCTTTTTTGTAGCAGTAAATGATGAATTTTTCGCCATTTATTTTTTAGTATAAAAAGGCTATATCAGTGGAATAATTAACCTACATATAAGGGTTTTGATTACTCTTAAAATTCTTAATATTGAATTAGAGCACAAGCTCAAATAAGGGATTTGATCCACTTTACGTCTTATTACACCCTAGGATTCTAATGTGATTTTAGTCTCCATGACCAATTTGAATTCTGATTTCTAAGTATTTGCTTGCTTAGTCAATGAAATCACTTCATCCAAATAACAACGTACCTTCACTTTTGCGTATGAAATCTTGCATAAAGTCTTGCTCCGTGTTCAAGGCTAATGATATGACGAACCCATGGTAGTTAACTTTGCCCGTTGACTCAATTAGTAATGACCAACTCCTTCGAATGTTTGCTTGTCAGAACTCGGCTAAAAGCTCTAGACAAATTGGATTCCCCAATTCAATTAACAATGAGATTCTTGGCTAAAGAAAGGTTATGTAACATGGTCAACAGTCTAACTCAGTTTTGTTAGATTCTCATGTGCTCGAAACGTGACATGAAAGTCAATTAGATGTCACACCCCATTGTCAAGGTCAACAAACACGATACATTTCAAATCATTATTGTACTCGAAACGTTACATGTATCGATAATAAAAGTCAGCTAGATGTCAGACATACTATTAAGACCAACTTGCACAACATGTTTCGAATCACCCTAGCGAGCAAGGTAGTTTCTCACCATTATTCTACCCCAGTATGAGCACCGCACTTTTTAATCTAGGAGCATGCTTCAAATGAGATTGGATTTGGAAACGACCCAATAGCACATGCGTCCTTAAAAGTATAGTCCAAAACAGGATGGGCTCACACTCAACCCAAGCCTAATTATGGGCCATATGAAGTAGATTGCACCTCTCATTCAGCTATGGCTTTTGATCAAATGGTTTCTCCATACACCACATTCCAGTCCAAGGAAGGGTGATTGAATCAAGATGGCGATATGATGATCCTGCACTTTCCTGCAATTCGCTTACGGCAGCACACCCTATACAATGCAACAAAAGGATTCAACTACATTTTTTCCCGTGCTCTAACGAACCCCAATCACCAATCAAGTTTCCTAGAACACAGTTCCGCCACTTTTAGCAATTCAATAACTGTAAATTCAGACTTCATAACTCAATTGCTGCAAAATTGGTCTCTACAGAATCCATACACTATTAATGAAATAGTATCCTGGTGCGCTCAAAAGGATTCCTTATCTACTGGCATTCAGCTTCATTGTCACATTCTCAAGACGGGTTTTGCTAATAATGTTTATATAAGCACTTCCTTGATTTATATGTATGGAAAATGCGGTGAAAATGTATTGGCTCATAATCTGTTTGTTGAAATGCCTAACAGAAATGCTGTCACTTGGAATTCTTTGATTTCTGGCTATGTGAACTCCCACTATCCTGGAACTGCTATTGAATTGTTCATCAAGATGCTAAGCGAGGGCATTTCTGTCACGCCCTACACTGTTTCGTCTGTTTTGATAGGATGTTCACAGTTAGAAGACGCTATGCTTGGGATTCAAGTGCACGGCTTGAGTCTTAAAGCTGGGTTCGGGTTTCATGCTGTTGCAGGGAGTAGTTTGATTGATATGTATGCGCACTGTGGGAAACTTGAGGATTCAAGAAAAGTTTTTGATCGTGTAATAGCAAAAAGTGTAGTTACATGGAATTCGATGATTACTGGCTATGCCCAGAAACAATGCTCCATTAAGGCAATGATTGTGTTCAGGGAAATGCTGCGGTCTGCTGTTGAGGCGAATTATGTTACATATAATAGTTTGTTGAGCTCATTTTGCTGCCAAGATGATTTAGATCATTGCAAGCAGATTCATTGTTGTATAAGTCGGGAGGGCTTAGAATCTAACATTTATTTGTCAACTACATTAATGACTGTGTACTCAAATTCAGGCTGTAGCTTAGGGGATTTCTATAATATCTGCTGCAGTGTTACAGTACGGGACCAAATTTCATGGAATGCTGTAATTGCT
Source organism: Fraxinus quadrangulata (assembly GCA_903798255.1). NCBI lineage: Eukaryota > Viridiplantae > Streptophyta > Magnoliopsida > Lamiales > Oleaceae > Fraxinus > Fraxinus quadrangulata. The sequence continues at coordinate 16,506 of CAIGRB010106552.1, forward strand.
GGATTTTCTAATTTGGGGATTGGTAAGGAAGCCCTACTATGCTTTTCTAGAATGAGACAGGAAGGTATTGCTCTTGATTTTTTTACATTCACAAGCCTAATAAAAGCATTGGGAATCAGTTCATCCCTAGAAGAGGGAAAACAGATCCATGCTTTTGTTCTCAAAACAGGTTTTACTTCAAAAAATTACGTACAGAATGGGCTCGTTTCCATGTATGGAAAATGTGGTAAGATTGATGATGCAAAGAAGGCATTCTTTTCGATGGATGACCACGATGTGATTTCATGGAATTCAATAATTACAAGCTGCGCTCAGCATGGTTATGGTAGTGAAGCTATTCAAATGTTCGAACAAATGAGGAGACGTGAGATTAAACCCAATCTGACCACTTTCCTTGCAGTCCTCACTGCATGCAGCCATGTTGGATTGCTTGAGAAAGGCCTAGAGTATTTTGATCTGATGAAAAGTAATGATTCCCTTCCACCACCCAAGTTAGAGCATTATGCTTGTGTCGTGGATCTCTATGGACGGGCTGGCTATATCCAAGAAGCAGAGGCCTTCATCAATAGCATGCCAATTGAGGCAGGGCCCTCGGTATATAAAGCTTTGCTAAGTGCTTGTCAAGTTCATGGCAATAAGGAAATCGCTGTAAGTTGTGCAAGAAAGCTTGTGGAACTATGCCCTAATGATCCTGCTATATACATATTACTGGCAAATGTTCTGGCGACTGAAGGAAGTTGGAATGATGCAGCAAGCGTGCGAAAACTAATGTGTCACAAAGGAGTGATAAAAGAGCCAGGCTACAGCTGGGTATGACTTAAGAAGAGGAAGTGCTCATCTTTTGATGTTAGACAGGTTAGATGCCGATCCCTCTACAAGTATTTTAAACAAATAGGCTCCCTCCAATTGCAAGATTAAACCATAATAACTGAATTTTCATTCAGTGTCCATTGGAATTAGTGGGAAACAAACAGTCCTCTTTGGATCACCCTCTTTCTTCTTCAGTTTTTCATTCTTTGGTTTTGAAGTTTCTTTATCGCGAAGTATGGAAGATTTCGTTCCAAAGATTTTTGAAATCTTATCGATGCAAGCTAGTCACGCAGTTTCTATTATTTTGCTTTAGCGTTGATATTGAGAAGAATGTGAGTCCTCCCTACTCCCATGTGCATATCCGTATATAATAGATATATTATTATGGAGCGACTACGAGAATTATCAATGTCGACATTTGAAAGAATTGGGTCGGGAGCACCTTTAGGGTGTCCAACCAGATGGTGTTGGCATTATAAAACTAGATTAAACAGATTATGATGAAAGGAAAACGAGTATTTAAGATTGATTCAATTGTTTGGATATCTTTCAACAAATCATATTCATGTGAGAATTGCTTCTAAATTTATTAACATCGTGAAAGAATTTGTACAAGTATTGTCAAACTATCTATATCAAGATTAAAACTCCATAATGCCGAAGATTACCAACTATAGAATAATTAAATAAAATGCCACGTGAAAAAAATTCCTAATAAAGGTATAGTTAGAAAATTTGTAAAATTACGGGGGCAAAATGTGCAATTAGGCAAAATTATTAAATGACGACTTTCATCAAATACAGGCAACAGGGGGTCATTTTGGTCCATCAATCTTCCTAGGGTTTTGGTTTGAACACGAATAAAGCTATCATAAGAGGCCGCAAACTTAATTCTTCCCTCTCAGCAGCTCCAGCAATATTCTTCATCTGTATCTTCTGGTAATCTTTCTACTATTTCTCTTTCCTTATAATTTATTTATATGTGTATACCTTAAGTATTTGTATCTATTTGTTTGCACACATTTTTTTATTAAATTAATCATTCTGCAACTGTATCGTCATTTAGAGTAGTAATACGTGCTATTATATTGGGGAATGATCCGTTTTCAATTACGTGGAGGGTTTCGTTTGGAATTATTTTTCTTTGAAAAAATTGTTGTTTGTAAGTATAGCTATGATATGTTGGTTGTGTACCTTTCGTGTAGTGATACGTTAAAGGTCTTGGTTCAGATTGTTGAGTCAAAGAAGATAGCTTACTTTTGGTTGGACATAATTCGTCAGTTAACTGGGTTATTTTTTATTCAGGTGCTTAACCTTTGTTTGCAGTTGAACAATTTGCCAAGATGCAGAACGATGAGGGACAAAATATGGATCTCTACATTCCCAGAAAGTGGTGTGTATCTTTTCTATGATGCTATTATTCGGTCTTTTTATGCCGATTCTTCCCTTTTTGTATTAGATATAAAAGTGAAATTTGTGAGGAGCATAATGTTGATGTTATGTGAAATTTTGTGTTTGGCGCAGTTCTGCCACAAACAGGCTGATCACTTCCAAGGATCATGCATCTGTCCAGATCAACGTTGGGCATTTGGATGAAACTGGCCGATACACTGGCCAATTCTCCACTTTTGCTCTCTGTGGATTCGTCCGTGCTCAGGTTTTTATTCTTCTTTATCTTTCCTTTTTAAGATTTGAGTGCATTTGAAATCTGATGCTGCACCTTTGTTCTGGTTTGTTCCGAAGCTATAAATGATGCTCATTTGATTTTGTTATGAAGATTATTTTTTTTCCATTACTGATATTACATGAAGATATTGTTTGAATAATTCTAATAACTACAATTGCTCTATGGAACAATTTCTACTAAAATTTTCCCTCTGCATTGTTTTTAAAGGTCTTAGTTTCTTCTAATCATCAAAAGCTAAATAGTGAGAAAATTGTAGAGTTGTAGTCAATGAAACAGGGAAAAGAAATAAAAAGATTGTCTTTAATTCTGCTGCCTCAGCCTATATTGATGATAGAAAAGCCACTGATTTTTACATGAAATAGAAGGAAGGCAACAATCTTAACCTTAAATATTATAAAATTCCGTTTAATCTGACTGGACCAAGTAATATACAACCACAAGGTTTTAAATTATTATCAAGTGTCATGCAAGGCATTGCGAGGCTTAGTTGATCAAGTCAAGTCCTTCAAAGTATTGATGATCCTCACTTGATAAGGTCCTTCTATGGTACTGCTGTAGTTATATATCCCTATCTCTATCTCGCTGCAAACCCATTGGAGATGCACCCCAAACCTCAATCCCCTAAAACACACACCTTAAAACTGGCATATAAATTTATCTGTGTAGTTGCCTACACTTGAATATTTGTCTGCTTGAATTATCTTTTCCTCTTTAATTTATTTGTTCACCATCTATGTGGCAATTTATTTTCTTTTATCGATTATCAGCATTATGTTGATGACTTGATTAGATATTTTCTTCAGTTTCATTTCATGCTGATTTGTGTGACCTCTGGATTTTTTATGCTTAGCTTTTTCAAGTTGTATGATTATACTTTATTGACACGTTTAAATTTCCATCTTTATGTTGCGGAACTATTGAACTTCACAGTTGTTTCTTGAAACATTATTTTGTTACCATTCATAATGGAAGATTTACTGTGAGATATATGGTAGTGGTCAGATGGTTCTCTACTTTGTAATATTTTCGATGCTAATTATTGTGAGTTAACCAACCATTTTGCAGGGCGATGCTGACAGTGCTCTCGACAGACTCTGGCAGAAAAAGAAAGTTGAAGTCCGACAGCAGTGATGCGTTTTGGTTATGGTCTCAAGCAGTTCAATTTGTTTGCTTAACTTTCTTTCTGGATCTTTGTTATAGTTCACTTTTAGAATCTCCCATCTATGAAGCTTTACTATGAATTCTTGTGCTAGAATTGAAAATTAATGTTTATTAAAAAGAAGTTTTGGAGAATGTTTGCGTAAGTGAGTTATGAAATTTTGTTATTCGTTTCGTGCCTCTCTTGATGGAAACTGTGTTTGAATTCTTTAGCTACAATCTTTGCCTCTTTTACGTGCTAGGCTCATTTTCAATTTTCGTTTTCGTGCCTCTTTTAATGGAATATATACTTGGGATATGCTACTTTAAATTTAATATTTAACTATTATTAATTGTCTCTGTAGTAAATTGATTTTTTAATTTTTAAAATGAAAATCTCATGTATGGTTGTACTTATAAGCTGTTCAAATATGCTTATAAGCACCTTTAATTGCCAAAATGTCCAGGATTGAAAGCTCATTTTTCAACAAATAATGCAAAGCAAGCAGATGAAAACAATAGGAGATTGTACTTTTTTTATGAATTTTGTTATATGCACATAAAGATTTATATAATGAATTATATAATGTTACATAGTAAATTCGTTTTTTTAGTAGGTAAATGCTTAGTTCCTGTTTGGTGGAAATTAGGTCCTTGTTTGGCTTTCATTATAATGATAATTTGGAAAAAAATATATTTTGGGATAGTAAGTTTTTGGAGAATGTGTGGTTAAAAAGGAATGAAAAGTTTTGAATTTATATGTAATAATATTTTATTAAAAAATATTTGGTTGATAAGAAGAGAAAAATAATTATAATTTTAATGAGGGTCAAACGTGCTCTAAAATTAGATTTTAATAAATTTTGATAAGAGTTGATGAGATGTGTGGTAAAAAAGTTATAGATTTAATAACATGTATGATTAAATTAGTTGTTGACAGATTTTAATTTGTATCAAACAAGGGGTTATATTTTAATACGATGGAGCAAAAGTCTATTTTACCATTAAAAGTACTTAGATTTTCACACAATTTTGGTGAATCTAGACATTTAGATTAGTAATGATACAATTCCCTTTTGGTTAAGGATAGCAAAACAACTCGTTCAACCCGATATCATGAGGTCCTCCCCAATTGGGTCGGGAATTACCCACCTAACCGAGGAAACACGGGGATGGGACGATATTCATTACCCTGAAGCGGATACTGGGTAGGTACACGGAAACATAGTCCTATTCACCCCGTTTAAAGTTAATTTTAAGTTTAAATTTTTTATCAAACAAAAATAATAAATTTATCATCATTTTTAAAGAGAACATAAGTTATTTTTAACAAATTAGTAAAAAAAAAAAAATAATATTTATTAACTCATGACATAAAAAAAATAAAAGCAAAAAGTAAAATAAATGGGGCAGGCACCTCACTCCGATCTCGTCCCGTCCTGCTTTAATCGAATATGAAGATGAGACAAAATAACAAAAATACCTAACGAGATGGAGTGAGAATGGTCGACTCGTCACATACCACCCCCGTTGTCATCCCTACTTTTGGCTCCATTATTTGAAATTTTAAAGGTTGGATTAGTATTTTTCTTGAAAAATGTATGATTAAAAAACAAGTAAAGATTTTTGAATTACGTGTAATATTATTTTATTAGAGAATATGTGATTGGTAAGAAGAAAAAAATAATCAATTATAATTATAGTCCCATCCTCAATTGATTTCTGGCATTTCACTCGTAATTTAATATAATCGTGTTTGGTGTACATCATAACTTACATCTTTGTTTACATCATGTGTCAGCTCATTTGACAATTTAAAAAAAATGTTTTCGCATTAACTTATTTCTTGACAACATATCAAGTGTAAACATGTGTGTAGCTATGTCAACGAGTCGAGCCCGAGCTGAGCAAAGCCCGGCCAAAAAAAGAGGCTCGGCCCGAGTAGCTACATGTGTGTACACAATTGATGTACACGTCTTAACCCAGTTTAATATTTTCTTGTAGGGATTCACTCGACATAGAAAGGCACAATCGAATCCAATTGCAGTTTGACATCATTTACTTTAATTTAATTCATGTTTGACAATCATTATTTTTCAACTTTTTTTTTTCTCATACTTATTTTCAATCACATTTTCACAATAAAATATTCTTTACGTAAATTCAAATTTTTTTCTATGTTTTAATCACACATTTATTAAAAAATACTATTTATAACAATATTGTCTTAAATTTTAAGGATGTAAAACAGGGGTTAATACTTCCCATGTAACTTCTCTGACCACACACTAATATTTTAATCTAATGAATATTTGTGTAGTTCACTGAACATTCTTTACGAAAGAATAAGAAATCATCTTTTAAGGACAGCAATGCTATTTGTAAATTGTTTGGTTGATAATGCAGTTTACATTTCACTAGAGATTAAAAAGTTGTGGGTAGGAAAGTGTATTTTTTTAAACTGTCTGAAAATGTGCTATCACGTGTCATAATGTTAAAAATAATGTAAAAAATGATATGCATGTAAGATGATAGTTTAAAGAAATGTTCCACCTAACCAAAATTCAATATTGCAATCCAATTTCATTCCCATTTGTTCTCAATCTTGAGCCCTATTTTATTTTTTTTCAAAAATGCATTTTGCAATAATGTTATAATGGAAAATGTGTGGTTAAAAATGAGAAATTTTTTTGGATTTGAGTGTAATATTATTTTATTAAAGAATGTGTAGTTAAAAAATGATCAAATCATTATTCAAGAATTCATTTTAATGGAAAAATGGGACTTAAACTGTTGGTGACGCGGGCTAAATATAAGTGCAAGTGAAATGGTTGTTGTATATCGATCACACAAAAAGCAAAATTTAATCCCCAAAAACGTGACTAAACAGTGTAACATGGTGCTTAGAAATGTAGTAGGAAAACTACAAATGAAAACAAAGGTAACCAAGAAATAAAGAGGGATAAGAATAAAAACAATTCGAGGCAAGTAATTTTCACTCTTTCCTTAAGACAAAATTGTCTCGCAACTGTGCTCATGGTTCATGGTACTTGTCTCCCAAGATACAATGGATTCAACTTATGGTGAAGTACTTCAAAGCACAAGTTACGGCGAACTTTCGACAGTGTTTCTCACTACAAAGAAGAAAATGATTTTGAATGAATTTGGAAGTAATTTACAAAAGTTTTTATGTAATGCTCAATGCAAATATAGTATATGATGTCTAATGGACATCCAAGGAGTCCTATACATAGAGGATGAAGAGTTGTGAATTAAGTGTCGCGCTCAAACTCAGCAACTCTTGTCAAATGTCGCACCATTCACTGCCATTAGCCTGTCGCAATCGCCTTGTTCGAGCGATAAAAATAATGACTTCGTCTCTAGCATGTCACTCGAACCACAGTCCAGCGTTAGGTTTCGTGCGACACACTTAAGAAAAATTTCTGCAATTTTTTCTATTTTCTTTTCAATTTTGGATCGCAATTTTTCAATTATTCGAAATTAATTTTGAGATTTCAAATATATCACGACGATTCGCTCAACGAATAAATCAAGAAGAGGATGGGAAACTTATTTATGAAAAGCTCATCTCAATGTTTTAACATTATGAAATATTGTATGAAATAAACTTGTGCAACTTTAGATGTAGCAAGATTGATTCTTTTCCACACTATAAACGTCTAGTCTACAGTCTACATTGTCCAATCACTTGAAAATTTTTAAGAATCATGCCACACGTGTAGATTTTTTTGCAGAATTGTTTCACAAATGACACGTGACAAAACGTCTTTGAAAAATTGGGAAAAAAATAAAAAATAGACTGTACGTAGAAAACTTGTGAAACATCTCATGTACGTAGGGAATAATTCAATTTTCAAAACATGACCAAATACATGTACAGACAAATTTGTCAAATGAATTTACGGAATACCAAAAGACAATATTTCATTGGAGTTTGAACAAAAAACGTTCAATAAGGTAGTGTACATGTAAACGACACAGTCCGTTTCATATGTACAAATAACTTTATTTTTAATATAAAAATTGAATTTTCAAAATTCCTAGATTTCATCAACGGCCGGCGGTTTCAATTCACAACGCCTGTCCATTAAAAGTTGATCATTTGAAGTTACGTTGGGACCCGCCTTTAAATTTTCAGTCTTCAACACCCAACCCCAAAATAAAAGAAGCCTGCAACGTGTCCCTCTCCTCAAATCCAGCTTCACCACGTAACTCACCCACTGTCCTAATTTAACCTCTTAGATTTTCGCCACCGCATCAACGACGGAGACACCTGGCCCAATCCGCCTGCTACGTACAAACCTCTCATTGGACCACAGTACATAAAGCCACCTCAATTTCATTTTATTTTCCCCTACTACCCAACTTCGGTACACGTGTCCCTGAACTAAACCCAATAGTCTTTATAAGAAATAAATTGCACATCGTAGTCACTACTCTTTAGTGCCTATGTGCTTCTTGTCTCCAAGTTTTAAATTCACACTTTAGCGTCTTCTGCATAAATAGTCGTATCATTTCTTGACCAACTTGATATTAAGTCCATGTTTGACTCTCATTATTGAAGAAAAAATATATTTTGAAATAGTAAGTTTTTTAAGAATATGTAGTTAAAAATAAAAAAAAAATTTGAATTTACGTATAAAATTATTTTATGGGAAAATGTGCGATTGAAAATAAATTTTAAAAAAATAAGTTTTCAAAAAACTGGAAACCAAACAGGGGCTAAAACCTGTTTGAACCTCGCTATCTAAAAAATTATTTTTCCAAACTCATTTTTAACCACGCATTCCCTCATTAAAATTATTTTACACTTAAATTCATATATTTTTACGAACTTTTTAACCACCAATTCTCTAAAAAAATTATTACAAAACACATTTTTTTAAAACCAAAAATGGAGCTCAAACAGAAGCTGGATTGGTGATGAAAACAATTACTAATGAATAACATTACTATAAATAATGCAATTTCATAAGAGTTCGACTCTGATTCAATATTAAGGTTAACGACATTCGTAACATATGCAAATCGGACAGAAAGTTGTATTTCAAGCGATTAAAAGTAAGAACCTATTATTGAGAGGAAGAAAGCATCTGAAAATGGCTACTAAATACCTTATAGGTTCAAGAACAAAAGGATGAATCCGTCCAAGGAGGGACTTGGATCTTATTAGTTAGTGGTAATGAATAGTAAATTAAGGATTTAATGCTGAGAGTAGTGTGAAACGTTGGAAGGTTGACAATTGTGACTTCAAAGGTGGGGGAACAAAATAGCATTGGTGATAAGTTTAGGGACTAAAAGTGAATTTCTCCATTATTAAACAATGAGACGTCCTTGTGGGTCCCGATATTCAAACCATAAGTCACACGTCAAAGCCGTGGCGGATTCTTATTGGCCCACGTTTAAGGTTACAGGATAGTGTATAGTACACGTGTTGGGTGAAAATGGACGGGTGGAATGGGTTTGGCCGGAGATGAACGGTTGCGATATACTTCTTTAGGCCGGGAAGCACGAATTGCGTGGTGTCATCTGTTAGGGCAACGGGCAGACTGCCCCGGGAACGTTCATAATCATGTTAATTCACCATATCTCTACACGTACTATAGAGGGAAAAGAGTTTCTTAGTTGTACTGAAATTGTTCTTTTAATGGATTCCTCGTGACCCACTGCAATCATTTTTTCTCCTTTCTCTGCTATCTTTCCGTATTTTGATTGAATCCTTGCAAAATTGAATCTGAACTTGAAAACAAAAAAAATTGAGATTATGTGAAGGTTGGTGAAGTGGGCCGGGGAATGGCTGAGATTTGTTATGAAGTAGTAGGTGAGAGTAAATCATCAACTTCGTGTGAACCAAGCAGCCGAGCGGCGAGGCGGCGGAGGATGGAGGTTCGGAATGCTAAGATTGTGCCTCAGGTCCCTCCAGCGAAGGCGGAGGAGGATGGAGTTGAACGTCCTCGTTCTGTGGAGCTTTGCGGAGTAACATTTTCCTGGGATTGCAACAACACAGTCGAAAACTGTCGACTGGTGAGCGAAGAGAAAGTCATTTTGCAGCCGGAAAATGGGAGAACAAAGGAGAATCTTTTGACGCCGATTTTGAGTCCGTTAGTGGCGTCTTCTTCTGAAGTGTGGCCCAAATTTGGGGTGGCCTCTGTTTGCGGTCGGAGAAGAGATATGGAAGACGCGGTAGCAATTCAACCTTCATTTTACCCAAGTGAACATGAAAATTCTGCATATTTTCATTACTTTGCTGTTTATGACGGCCACGGATGCTCTCACGTACGTTCTCGTTAAATGAATTATTTTCGCCGATTTGTTCCATATGATCAATTATTCTTCGGATTTTCAGGTGGCGACGAAATGTAGAGAGAGATTGCACGAACTAATCAGGGAAGAGCTGTTGCTCGAAATCAAGGCAGGCAGTACCCAGTGGAAGAATGTAATGGAGCGAAGCTTCATGCGGATGGACGAGGAAGTAATTGCATGGAATGAAAATGCAGTTAACGTAAGCGCCAACTGCCGGTGCGAACTTCAAACGCCGGAATGTGACGCTGTCGGATCAACCGCCATCGTCGGAATAGTCTCGCCAGACAAGATCGTGATTGCTAATTGCGGCGATTCGAGAGCTGTGCTTTGCCGCAATGGCAAAGCCGTCCCTCTATCTAACGATCACAAAGTAAGAATACCATGTTTTGTTTTCACTAATCTCAACCGTACACGTAATAATTAATTCTTTATTTTATGGACTTGCAGCCTGACCGACCAGATGAACTCGATCGGATTCAAGCGGCCGGTGGCCGTATAATATATTGGGACGGACCTCGTGTGCTTGGAGTTCTAGCCATGTCAAGAGCCATAGGTAACGCATCTTTTTTTTTTTTTTTTTGTGGTGCATAACTCTTGCCCTCCCTGAATCATATTTATATATATTGAAAAGGAAAGGAAAATTGGAAAATATGGTTAGAGAAGAGAAATGCCTCCTGTATGAATAAATTAGTTTTGATAATATAGGGGATAATTATCTGAAGCCATACGTTAGTTGTGAGCCGGAGGTAACAATTACAGATCGGAGTGGAGACGACGACTGCTTGATATTGGCAAGCGATGGGTTGTGGGACGTTGTGTCGAATGACACTGCGTGTGGGGTTGCACGGATGTGCTTAAAAGGGAAGGCGGTATCCACCAGTGAGCCGCCGTTGGAAAATAATGACGGTGGTTTTGGGGAGAATTCCGACAAGGCTTGTTCGGATGCATCAATGCTCCTCACCAAACTGGCTTTGGCTAGGAGGAGTTCGGACAATGTCAGTGTGGTTGTGATTGATCTTAGGAAACTCTATTGAGAAAAATCGTCAAGTCTTCATTGGATTATCTTTTGTTGGTTCTGTTAATATTTTTAATCAAGAAAAATGTAATTTCTTGCTTCGGAGAAAACAAAAATATCGGATTTAATATTTTTATTCTGTTTGGAGAATGAAAATTATTATTACATAAAAGATTATCGTACGGCAACAATTGATTATAAAATTATGCGTAGTCCTCGTTTTGTGGGATTAAAATTTTAATTTAAGTTAAAAAGTTAATAATTACACATTTTGTGTGAAGGAAAAGGTGAGATGTCACGTAATGTCTGGTTTGGTTCTGAGTGTTGAGTCGTTATCCATCGGCGGCTCAAACTATACATTCAGACTCGATTGGGTTGAAGGCCTTGAAAAGAGAGTCAATTACTTAGCTCTCGTTCAATCGCAATTTGTAGTAAATTAGATAGAAAATAGAGAAGTTACTGTACTTTTTTTTTATTATTATTATTTTATTAAGAATCAAAGTCTTAGCTAAAAGTTAGGATTGTATAGGTGCAAGTCATTTACACACAACAATCAATTTACGATACTTGCTCTTAAATGATTAATTGCACTATATATGCTTCGTTAAAAAAATTTAATATCGTCGAGCTACTCTCTTTGATGTTACTTATTGTAGATCTTTTCTTTAGTATAGACGTCGACAATGATATTAATCAGGCATTGTCATTTGAGTGAGAATATGATTGGACATATTATTCCATGGATCGATCGTACAATTTCATGATGATTTGAATGTGTGTTTGTCGAGATTTGCTTCATTATATAATCGATCCTCCAATTTTTTAAATAAAATAATACCATGCGGATGGTATCTCTTAGGTAAGGAAAGTTTTCTTTTAACACCAGTTAAATGTCTACAGAACTATATTTTATATCTTCTTATGAGAAGAATTACATAGAAAGTTACGTCTAATAGAGTACAATCTGCCATGTAGGGTAATGCTCCAATTGCACTTGTAAGTATGGTACTTCATAATCAAAAATATTTCTCCCATCTTCGAGTGTGCGAAATGGGCCTTTTTTCACATTAAATGTTCAAAAGACCATAGGCATTCTTAGTTGGGAAGAGTTGAAAAATAAAGGATTTAACTATGTACAATTAAAAAATTAGGTTTTAAGTTTGAGTAGTGTAAAAATCAGGCTTTAGTTAATTAATTAAATATATTTATTAATTAAATATAAGATGACTATATTTATATAATTAATAGTTACATATATATAATTATAGGTCACAT
>CAIGRB010106552.1:39894-88990 GCA_903798255.1 Fraxinus quadrangulata
TTTTTAATAACGAACATCACTTTTTAATAAGAGTGAGATTGTAAAAAATGACACTAAACTTTTAAAAGTGACAGTGTCATTTTTAAAAAAAAATGACAATTTATCACTTTTTTGTGTGTATAACTTTTTTGAGTGTATCATTTTCTTCTGAATTTCTTTTCACTTTTTATTGTTTGTTACTTTTTAAAAATTTCTATCACTTTTTTGAATAACAAACATAAGTTTTGATTGGCGTTTTGTCACTTTTTTGAATTTGTATCACTTTTGGAGTGTCACTTTTTTTTGAATTTTGTCACTTTTTTAAAAAAAAGCGACAATTTTTATAAAAAAAAGTGACATTGTATCACTTTTTCATTTTACACAGTATTTTTTACTTCCTAAAAATCTTTCACATGATTTTTCAACACACCTCTAATTTTAAAGGTATTTTTGTAAGTATCCCAATATAATTTTCAATTCAAATTGGGGCCAAAAATTTTAAATTCTCTTTAAATGAGCCCAAAACATTAAATAATCTATAAATGATAAGACTTTTTCTATAGCTTTACCCTTCAACAAAGTAAAAGGTAAATTTTTACGTAGATCAAATTTTTTACTATTTAATTTATCATTTCATCCAAATAAAAAATCAAATTCCAATTCTAATTGTTATTTAATTATTTGTATATATGATGTAATAAGTATAAATTTTTTATTATTTTAGACTATTATACTTAAAAAAAAGTAAAAGAATAATATTTTAATCAACGTGTTGACGGCGAATCATGTTGGAACTTTTTCAACAAAATCGCGTGTCGGCGTATCCGACACGTATCATGTCGGACACTCATATCCATGTCGGTGCTTCTTAGGTGTCCCTTGTGCATGATGGGAAATGTAACGAAGCCTTGAGGCGAAATACTTGTTCCCTCACCAATTCTCCCTCGCTCTTCAGACAACCATCTTTTACTATCTTCTGATGTAGCGCTCAACATTGGTGGACAATATTAAAGGCACGACTGTTGACAGACTAATGCTAGCTCACGTTGTAAGCAAAATGCTTAAGCATTCGCAAAAACAGCTGAACGACAAAAGTCCTGCCAACCATCTGTAGCAATAAATTCAAATCTAAATAAAAATGACAACTTACCATAGTTTAGTGCTTTATAAATCATAAAGTTCGCATTTCATATCATATAGTTAGAGTAATCATCCATAACTCATTCAAATCAGCCAGTTGATGTGGGGATAAAGATTGCAAATTTGCAATATGTCTCCAACATGATTTGCTTTTAAATGGAGCAACCTTTCATGTAAATTTCATGCAAAGGATTGATATCTTTGGATCCTCAGAACTTCAAAGGAAGGTGGCCTTCCTTAATTGGAGTAACTTTTCACGTAAACAGTCCAGAATGAAGATCGCTAGAATCTAAAGTATGATTTCAACCTCAATTCATACTTGTTGACTATCAAAGATAATGAACACAAAAAATCCAAGTTAATGCTCAAGTCAATGCATATTCAAGAGTCAAGAAAGAAGCTCGTGAAATATAAATGAAAAAATGATAGCAAAAATCAGATTTGACAGGATAAACAAATTTAGATCTATGCACTGCAGAAAATATATTCAATGTCTAGAGAAGAAAAGAATTGCTTCAATCCTCCTAACACGGAAAACTCCTAATTATAAAATCTGTTCCCACAGAAACTGGTTTAACCTTCCGGTCACACATCTCCATTAATCAACCTTGCATTAAAAAGAAAATATAATCATGTAAGCATGTTCCACAGAATCATCACTAAAATCTGATATGCTTGAATACAAGTTTATGTGTCCTTATATTTAAGTGGCACTACCACAAAATTATAACTATGGCGCCCACATTTCCATTCGGAGGGAGAAAAAATTGTCAACTATTCATCAACCGTTTCAATATTTATATTCTGCAACCAAATTCTCACACAAGTCATAAGCTTCACAAATCACAATGCAATTGCAAACTTTCAATGCACACGCATGGTGCATATACATAATCATAAAGCAAATAGGAATACCGCAAATCTTGATGGGTGCTTCGAGCTCAAGGAGATTCGGCTGCGAGAGAAAAATTTCGCGAGCTGTGGTGCAGAGAGCGCGGATCTCGTTCTCTGAAAGCTGGACTTGCCGTGGCGTCCTGGCATTGCGAAACACCAATAATCGATTGATAATATCATCCAGAACAGCAGGCTCTAAGCCCTGCCCATTTGACGCCATCTCCGCTCTCTCTCTCTCAAACTCTAAACCAAAACTAATGACAAACCCTAGATTTCCAGAAACCCAAAATGGAAAATCAAACAACAAAAAACCAAGAATTGAAGCTTCAATTGTTCATGTAGGAAACAAGAAATGAAATATTATTTGGATAAATCTGCAGCCGTATTGTGGTTGCGCAGTGTGTGCGGCTGGAGTGGAGACGACCTTTTAGGTTAAGATAGATTGATAGGAGGGTCTCGATGCATTTGGTTGTCCAATTGGGAGTTTCAGAAATCAAATACATTTGACTTTTCGATTTATATACCGAAGAACAGAGGGTGGGCCCCGGTGTGGGTTGCACTGAAAATTTTGAATTTTGGATGAGAAGTTTCAAATTTCAAGTCTCATTTATTTATTCTAATTTAGTCCCTAAAGTTTTTGTTACAACACTTTCAGTATCTAATTTTGATTGTGCTAATTTTATTAAGGAAACAACTCAATTGCTTATCAATAGTTTTTGCTTGAGTTTTACGAGATGGAAGTCTCACATGTGGTTTTGCGGGAGGATTTGCACCTATTTCAATAAAATCTATGATCATTTGGAATAATATCTCGGGATTCAAGCGACTATAAATGATAAATTTAGTAAATATATTTTTCCACATGTAGAAATATTTTATTAATTGGGAAATTTACACAAATTATCAAGGATGTACGTCGTCATTGAGCTAATAGCGAGTCGTGCAAACCTCTTCTTCCATGGTTGTTTTTCTCCGCAAGACAATAATAAATCATTATGGATATGGTATCGAAACAACGATAGTTACTCGAAAAGAAACCTCCACATAAGGCGGCATATTAAGATATCACACGAGCAACTTCTTTTTGCATTTTACAAACTTTAAGGAATTGGAATAAATTTATTGGCTGAACTAGGGGCATTAACTGGAAGTCGCATGATAAGTGCATATTATACATTTATTTATGATTAATTGAGCGAATATTTACCTAATTTATGTGTTATGCTAATTCTAGGCAAATCCTCGACTTGGATGCATTTGGAATGCATTAGCATGAAAAAAAGGTCGAAAAATTGATGATCAACCGGGTTACAATTGATCGATTGGAAGTGATCACAGGTTTTGGGAGCTAAATTTGATGTTTGAAAAGTTTAGAAACTTAATTTCACACTCTTGAAACTTGCATTGCATAATTTTTGAATGATTGAGAGATGTTGTGGACTAATAATGAATTAATGTTCAAGGATCAAGATTCAAAGAAGAAAGGATACAGACTGAACTCTGTTTTGGATTGATTGAAGCCGGGGCATTGATGGGAGGCCTTAGAACGTGCAACGAGCTCGGGCGTGAGAAGAGTTGCATTGAAGTTGATTGTGCAGATGTTATTGTAATGCACAAAATTCTAGGAACTCGAAGCGTTAAAAATCTTCTTAATTTGAGCTTTTTAATGTCAACCAAAATAAATTTCAAATAAGGAAAATTTAAAGTTTGAAATATATTATAAAGATATAATGGGGGATAACTGTCTATATACACTTAGACAATTACGATAAAATTTGATTTTTGGAAAACATTTGAAAAAAAAAATCAGCAATACCAATTGCGCAGCAGCGGAAAGATAAAAATTGTTTGACCTAACAAACGTCGACTAAAAATCATGAAATTTTAACAGAGACTATGACGTTCATATATGTACATCATATAAAAAAATTGGGCTTGCGTCGATAATGTTTGAAGCACGAAATTATTTTTCAACTATGCTGGACAAAAATTTTCGAACTGACTCGTAGCAGTCTACTAAAACGGACATAACTCCTTCTCTAAATAATATTTTAAGGTAATTCCATATGCCACTGTTAGAAGACTCGTAGATCTTTCGAACCTAACTAATTTCACTCAAAAATATGCACTGTAGTCCAAGTTATGCCATTTTTTTAATAGGTAAACAGAATCCGAGATTCAATACAGCAATAAATAAACTTCATATGTAGTCATTCAATCATTTATAAATTATAGTCGACATGCAACGAAAATAATTTAAGCAAAACAGAAAGTTAAACATATTAAAAGTGTCGTCGAAGCGTTCATGATAAATTTAAATAAATAAAAATTTTACTCAGTAGGAAAACACTTAAGTAAATAGTAAAAAAATATATATTTTCATAAATGCAACTTTGATTATTTGTGTCACCGTCNCAACTCAATTGCTTGATAGGAGGGTCTCGATGCATTTGGTTGTCCAATTGGGAGTTTCAGAAATCAAATACATTTGACTTTTCGATTTATATACCGAAGAACAGAGGGTGGGCCCCGGTGTGGGTTGCACTGAAAATTTTGAATTTTGGATGAGAAGTTTCAAATTTCAAGTCTCATTTATTTATTCTAATTTAGTCCCTAAAGTTTTTGTTACAACACTTTCAGTATCTAATTTTGATTGTGCTAATTTTATTAAGGAAACAACTCAATTGCTTATCAATAGTTTTTGCTTGAGTTTTACGAGATGGAAGTCTCACATGTGGTTTTGCGGGAGGATTTGCACCTATTTCAATAAAATCTATGATCATTTGGAATAATATCTCGGGATTCAAGCGACTATAAATGATAAATTTAGTAAATATATTTTTCCACATGTAGAAATATTTTATTAATTGGGAAATTTACACAAATTATCAAGGATGTACGTCGTCATTGAGCTAATAGCGAGTCGTGCAAACCTCTTCTTCCATGGTTGTTTTTCTCCGCAAGACAATAATAAATCATTATGGATATGGTATCGAAACAACGATAGTTACTCGAAAAGAAACCTCCACATAAGGCGGCATATTAAGATATCACACGAGCAACTTCTTTTTGCATTTTACAAACTTTAAGGAATTGGAATAAATTTATTGGCTGAACTAGGGGCATTAACTGGAAGTCGCATGATAAGTGCATATTATACATTTATTTATGATTAATTGAGCGAATATTTACCTAATTTATGTGTTATGCTAATTCTAGGCAAATCCTCGACTTGGATGCATTTGGAATGCATTAGCATGAAAAAAAGGTCGAAAAATTGATGATCAACCGGGTTACAATTGATCGATTGGAAGTGATCACAGGTTTTGGGAGCTAAATTTGATGTTTGAAAAGTTTAGAAACTTAATTTCACACTCTTGAAACTTGCATTGCATAATTTTTGAATGATTGAGAGATGTTGTGGACTAATAATGAATTAATGTTCAAGGATCAAGATTCAAAGAAGAAAGGATACAGACTGAACTCTGTTTTGGATTGATTGAAGCCGGGGCATTGATGGGAGGCCTTAGAACGTGCAACGAGCTCGGGCGTGAGAAGAGTTGCATTGAAGTTGATTGTGCAGATGTTATTGTAATGCACAAAATTCTAGGAACTCGAAGCGTTAAAAATCTTCTTAATTTGAGCTTTTTAATGTCAACCAAAATAAATTTCAAATAAGGAAAATTTAAAGTTTGAAATATATTATAAAGATATAATGGGGGATAACTGTCTATATACACTTAGACAATTACGATAAAATTTGATTTTTGGAAAACATTTGAAAAAAAAAATCAGCAATACCAATTGCGCAGCAGCGGAAAGATAAAAATTGTTTGACCTAACAAACGTCGACTAAAAATCATGAAATTTTAACAGAGACTATGACGTTCATATATGTACATCATATAAAAAAATTGGGCTTGCGTCGATAATGTTTGAAGCACGAAATTATTTTTCAACTATGCTGGACAAAAATTTTCGAACTGACTCGTAGCAGTCTACTAAAACGGACATAACTCCTTCTCTAAATAATATTTTAAGGTAATTCCATATGCCACTGTTAGAAGACTCGTAGATCTTTCGAACCTAACTAATTTCACTCAAAAATATGCACTGTAGTCCAAGTTATGCCATTTTTTTAATAGGTAAACAGAATCCGAGATTCAATACAGCAATAAATAAACTTCATATGTAGTCATTCAATCATTTATAAATTATAGTCGACATGCAACGAAAATAATTTAAGCAAAACAGAAAGTTAAACATATTAAAAGTGTCGTCGAAGCGTTCATGATAAATTTAAATAAATAAAAATTTTACTCAGTAGGAAAACACTTAAGTAAATAGTAAAAAAATATATATTTTCATAAATGCAACTTTGATTATTTGTGTCACCGTCAATTCTGCAAAGCAAATAAGTGATCAGTCAGTCCTTTTATTCTTTGAGTTTTGATAACCACATTCAAGTGTCATACATCATCTCTTTATCTCTTGTTTGAACCATCAAATGGTGCTTCCATCATAAGTAACACAATAACAATTTTAATGCAAATCGAAAACTATTAGGAATTTGAGGATGTGATATGGAACTATATGAAATATAGATCACACAATTAATAATAAAATTAAAAGAAAGCAAATGAGAAGAAGAAAATTGACAGAGGAACCGAATTCTTTATAACAACCAATGGAGAGAAATTACAATTATGCAACTAAATGTCTAATAAATTGAATGCAGATCCTAATATTTATAAGAGAACCGTCCAAAACCCTAAAACAAGGAAACTATGTCAAAAATTTCATAAAATTCGAAAAATAAGGAAAAAAATCTGCGGCCCGTCGTTCGAGCTTCGGGCGACGGGCTGTCGCTCGACAAGCAGGTGGCCGAGTTTCTGCTCCAATGCCGCTCCTCTCGCTTGAGCGTGAGTCGAGCGATCGTTCAGTGCCGTCGATCGACCTTTTTTCCTTCTGGACCCTATTTTGACATCTTCGAGCCCAATACTTCAAAACGCTAAACCCGGCTCAATTTGGACTGGATTTGGGTCACAAAGCCCAACAATCTCCATCTTGACACAAATTCTGGTGCAACGAACGAAGCTCCAAAATTTCTCCACCTCGAAAAATAAGTCTGACTGTAGCGAAGCACAATGAACTCTTCAACCAGAACCAAACATCTCCAACACTTGAAAATATTATTCTTATTCCACCATATTCAAACACGGATACTAATGAACTCAACCTCCAAGTTCACAAAATTCACAATGAATTCAAAATTTACCAAATAAGGTCGAAGCACACCCTATAGCAGAATCACCACTAAATGTTTTAACTGAAGGCCATTGGCTAGACTTTTCACATTCAACAACTCCAAAAGCATGCTCATCCAGATCAGCATCCGCGTACCTATTTCAAATGGATCTCTCTCTAGCCGTTGAATATAATGGAACCGCAGACTGTGATGGCAAAGCGGAATTACTCATATCTCCAAACTCGATAGAGTGGTATTCTCCAAAATATACCCAGATCCAACTCCCAACGGTACTGTACCAAACTGTATATCCACCACGGTACCAAACATGTGCTGATATTTCTTCACTAATTCTGCCCAACATTGCAGGATGTATAACTAGGACTTTCTCCGTCCCTCCAATATCACACGGATACCATTCGGGACATTCAAGACTCCACCTGCACCAAAGAACGTGTACCATCTTGATTTCAGGGTACTCAGCGAAATGATGTTCTTCTTCAAGTCTGGAACATGTCGAACCTGGTCAGTGTTCTGGTTGGTCCATCCACCACTTCAATCTGACTCTTCCAATACTAGATATCTGACAAGATTCGTCATTTCCCATAACAACAACACATCGCGTCATCGTTTCATATGATTCAAACAAATCCCTATTGGGACTCATATGAAACACACTTACAGAGTTTTTTGTGATATCTGCTTCACCTGAAATCTCTGATTGTCTCCCACGATTTGTAGCTGAATTACCCTTACCATACAGTTTCTCGCAATCCTTCTTGATGTATCCTTTCTTCTTATAGTAAAAACAGACCTTGTTGTTGAAATCCAACCTCGACTTTCCCCTTCGCCAATCACCACTAACCACAAGAGCTTCATCACCTTTGGAACCAGCTCCAACCAGATGTTTCAGTTTCTCATTTGAGAACAAAGCATCATATGCTCTTCAATGGTGAGTGTGTCACGACTGTACAAAATCATATCCCTAAATGACGAAACACAACAGGATTAAGGCCAAGTCATCTTCATCATATTTTACCTCTAACGTCTCCAGATCAGCGACAATCTCTTTAAATACAGCCAGATGATCTTCCAGTGATCTGCCTTCTGCCATCGATGAGAATAAAGCCTCTACTTCAGATGCAATTTGCTGGTCAGACTTTTGATCGTGCACAATTGCTCAAGTTTCAACCACAATGTAGCTAATGTCTTCTCCTTCAAGACGTCCTGAAGAATGTTGTTAGATAGATGAAGATGAATCTGCGAAAGTGTCTTGCGATCCTTCCGTTGCTTCTCCTATGTTGTCCAAGTTGTGGGCATTTTATCAAATCCCAACAAAGCATCATATAAATCCATCTGTGCCAATATAGCTCTCATGTTCACTTGCCACAACGAAAATCTTGTACTGCGATCCAACATCGGAATATCATACTTCATGGTAGCCATCGATAACCAAAAAACCTCGAACGAATCAAATCCTTGCTCTGCCGAACTGCTGAACCTGGATCTGGTACCACTTGTTAGGAATTTGAGGAGATGATATTAAGCGATATGAAGTATAGATCACACAAATAATAACAAGATTAAAAGAAAGTAAATAAGAATAAGAAAATTGGCAGAAGAACTGAATACTCTATAACAACAAATGGAGAGAATATATAATTATGCAACTAAATGTCTAATAAACTGAATGAAGAGCCTATTATTTATAGGAGAATCGTCCAAAACCCTAAAACAAGGAAATTATGTCAAAAATTGCGTAAAATCCAAAAAATAAGGAAAGAAATATGTGGCCCGTCGCTAGAGAGAAACTCGAGCGAGAAGTGGGCGACGGAGCGACAGCCCAACAATAAGCTGGCGGTCGGGTTTCTGCTCCAATGCTGCTCTTCTCGCTACAGCATTAATTGACCGATCGTCCAGCGCCTTCAATCGATTTTGTTTTCCTTCTGAACCCTATTTCGACATCTTCAAGTCCAATATTTCAAAACGCGAAATCCTAAACCCAATTTGGCCCGAATTTGGGTCACAAAACCCAACACAAACAAATAAATTTTTACTTCAATTACAAAAGTGTAGAAAACACCCCTACCTTGAATTATTAGAGTTTGATTATCCTTTGTGTTGAATTTGTAACAAAGTGGAACAGAAAATGGATCCGACAGTAACCAGAAATGGGAGCCAAAAGTGGAAGTGGGATATGAAATCTTAAGTGGAGGTCATGTTTTCAATTAATAACAAATGGGAAACGTGATGCCAGTAACCGAGAAATGGTAGTGGAAGGGTTTTGTTTTCAAAAGAAATTAATANAGAGTGCACTTAGTGGGTAGCATAAGGATAAGATTGAAAAAAATGTTTCTCCAAATGGAATGAACAATCACGTTTTCTGCAGTGGACCAAAAAGAAGGTTAAACATGATAAATTAAGTGGTATGATCTTGGCACAAGTTAGTGGGTGTTAAAATTAAATGGAGCGCCTTTAGTGGAGAAAGAAATGGAATGAATTTGAGCTCCTTTGGTACAATATAATCGGTTTAACTGATTTTTTAAGATTTAAGCACTAAACATGTATGCAACAATTAAAATAACGAGTGTCGTCAAAATAAAATAATAAAAGAATTTTTGTTTACTAACAATTTGCTATCTTACAAAAATTCTATGAACAGGTGCGCGAATCTTTACTATCATGATCAAAACTTTAATTTGAATTTTTAGGAAGGGTCGTAGCGATGAAATAATATAACTTAAATTAATTTCGATTTCTACAAGAAAAATTCTTTTAAAACGTAATACAAGATATTTTTTTCCGGCCGCTACAGTTATCAAATATATAACCACTTCTTTTCAAGATTGTAGAAGATAAAGTTCTTGGTTGATGTCATTAAGTTGCTTTATGGCACTGTTAATGTTGTTAGATTGAGAAGGAAATTGAGCTCTTGATTTTTAACAAACGTTTTTATGGCACGGTTAATGTTGTTAGATTGAGAAGGAAATTGAGCTCTTGATTTTTAACAAACGTGGGATGCCAAACTAAGAAACAACAAGTCTCTAAAGCCACTGACCTTCGAGGAAATTACACAAATATTGGAGCATGAACGGGTGAAAAATCCATACGAGCGCTTGCTACGATTTTTCATGTTAGAAATAAGACTAACAAAGTGCTCGTTTTCAAGTTAGTTCTGAAAAGTTCACTTGTTTGTATGTTCTTTTATCATCTTTCGATATGTTATACAATTTGTAGATAATGATGGACGATTAGTCGATGAATGCATATAGAAATTTAAATTTGTATATTTCTAAGCACAATGATTTTACTCAACCTTAATAATCAACATTATGAAGGTCTAAAACTTTCAAAATAATCAAGTGTATAAATAACCCCATACCTTCCACCTTAGTAAAACATCTGTAATACTAATATTAAACTTAATAATAACATACAATAATCATAAGAAATAATGCATAAGAGTTACAATATTATAATATTAACAATATGTAGAGTGGAGAAAATCCATAATAGGGTTAAGTATGGTGCAGAATCTCCTTTTTCTAGGCTAAATTTCCCAGTTGAAAGTTTGCACTATGAACCATAAGCAATTTGAGAGGTTCCCTTTTGAGCAAGATATTTGACCAAAGCATCAGCAATTGTGTTGCTCATTTCATGCACTGAAGAATTATAAAGGTGGACGAAAAAAGGAAAACATATTCTCCACTAGTTTATACCAGGTATCTTTACCTTAAACAAATTCCACCATAGCTAACCCTGGAAGTAAAAGTACTCAAACGAAAAGTAAGTGAAAACTTTCAAAATTAATTTTTTGAACTAAGCGATACTTCTACTTTTCTTTAGCAAACGCATTCGTCTGAAAGTGACTTCTAAGTTCTGACCCCATTGAACCAATATGCTAACTGCAAAATTAAAAACGCTGTACTAAGCATCAAAATGGAAATTACACTATCATGGGAAAGAATATAAAATAAAGTTCAGAAAAGTGTAGATTAATAGAGGCAAAAAATACTTAAAATTCCTATTTAATACAGAGAAAAATTGAAGTAGAAGACATCCAAATAGAGATACTACACTTACAATACCACCTCTTTCGTCCCAAATCCTTTCAGATGAAGACAGTTAATTGGTAGTGAACCAACATCACCAGTATAAGCCACTTCCAAATGACAAAAATATATATCCTAAACCGCTAAACATTTTGAACATTCACAAGCTCGTTTTCCATCCCATCGACTTAAGAAAGTATTCTACAAGACTCTTTTGCCCCAGAGGAAGGAAAAATAGAACGAAACGGGAAATTAGGAACAAAAGTATGTGCTTGCTGCCAAATATCATCTCCTTAACTGAAAACTCAACTCAAGTAGAACAGCAGCCTCTCTTCATGTTTCCAGATGAATCGCTAACATTGATGGTAGTACCCTGACTGGGAAGTACAGTGGTTGCCGCTGCTTCCTGGGCTGCCAATGCCTTCTTGCTAATGATGTGGTATATTTCAGTCAAAATGGTGTGAAAAGCGTTTTCAACATTACGTGCTTCCAGTGCCGAAGTCTCAAGGAACGACAGTCCTTCCTTCTCAGCCAAAGTTTGACCATCCTGATCCGAAACAGCTCGGAGATGATTCAGGTCTGATTTGTTTCCGGCCATCATGATGACAATGTTAGAGTCGGCATGGTCTCTCAATTCCCGAAGCCACCTCTGGACATTGTCAAAGGTTTGTCTCTTAGTTATGTCGTAAACAAGGAGTGCACCAACAGCTCCTCTGTAGTAAGCACTTGTAATAGCTCGATACCTTTCCTGCCCTGCAGTGTCCCATATCTGGGCCTTTACCGTCTTTCCTTCTATCTGTATCATATATTACCAGCATCAGTATTTCTATGACCCAGCTGTGCTCTCTATAGCAGAATATTAACTATGAAACAAGAAGAAGCGCAATCTGCAGTAACTAAAATGACTCCTGTACTGAGTTCATAATCTGAACTATTGATGATCAGTTTGAATTTGCAGAAAACATTCGTGATACGTTTGGTAAGGAGGATAGAATAGCAAACTGTACCGTGAAAATGAAAGAAACAAAACTTGTTGTGTAATATTGTGCAGCACAATATAATAAAATATTCCAAACGTACCCTTGGCTCAATGAATTCTTTAAGAACATACAGGCATAGTGGTACGAAATCTTAATAGGCTATATCCATAACCCAAATGTTATCTACAATAAAACTGCAACAGATGAAACTGTAGGTTGTAGACCACGACAGTTACAAAAGACATGGAAAGAAAAATAACCACACTATAGACATTCCGATCATGAATTTAAGTCGAAATTGTTGCTTTCAACTCTAACGAGCCAATGTCAACAGTTTATTAGTTTCATTTAAGTGAGAAATCATAATCATAAACCATTATCAGTCATTCTATGTGCCATAATTAACAAATTTCTCAATCAAACATATCCCAACCACCCAACTTCACTCAATAATTAACACACACACACGTAGTCAGACCCACAAATACATAGACATTTCTTAAAAAATAACACTGCTCACTAAACATTTTATACATCAGTCTATCTCATTCCTCGTATATTAGATGATGATTAAAAAACAGATAGAACGGGAAACAACAAGATAATACTGACCTGAAGAGTTCTGGTGGCAAACTCTACTCCAATGGTGGATTTGGACTCCAAACAAAATTCATTTCTGGTGAACCTGGAAAGAATATTTGACTTTCCAACTCCTGAATCCCCGATTAAAACGATCTTGAACAGGTAATCGTACTCATGATCCACTCTATTTGCCATCTCTTTCAACTATTTTTTCCTGTAATCCCTCGCACCTACACAAGAAAACCCATAAACCAGAAACGAAGAACAAAATTAGATCCATAATATTCAGATCTATATATTTAAATCTCGATACAAACTCAAAACCCACAAAAGGAAAGAAACTCATACACGAAAATACATAAATAACTTTGCAGAAAAAAGTATGAATAAGAACATAAAAATATTAAATGGATCATCATGGCTTACCGAAAAGGAGAGATCGGGGTGAAAACGGTGCGTGAAAATTCAAAAGAAAAAGGAAAATCGGTATGTAAGAAATGATAAGAACAACGGAGGAAACAATGGCAGTGTAATGTCTATTGAAACGGCCAATATCAATGGGTAATGGGTACTTACTGCGCCATGTCTTTCTCTATTTTATGCGTCGTTTGGCCCCCATTATTTTAACGTTATAGTCGGAGAAAATAATAATTTTTTGGAAAACGTGTGATAAAATAATTTTTTTTATTTATATATATAATATTATTTTATTGAAAAATGTATGATTAATAAGACGATATAGAAAAATAAATAATAATTTAATAAAGAATAATAAGTCAAACGTGGCTATATATTTGTTTTCATTTCCAAAGGGCAAAAATCAAGAGAAATAAAAAATTTATGCGACAAATATAAAGAATTATGTGATGGTGTTAAAAGTGACGTCGTTTTGGGAGAGTTGACAAAAATTAGTGTGCAATGATGGGGGTTTGGGTTATGGGAAAGTTAGTGACTCTCCATTCCTAACTAGTGCATGTTTGTTGGATTTATTTAGTAATATTCTTTCTTTTTTATGGTTCAATTCAATGCTGTGCTCAGCGGGCGCATTTATCCCCAATCAAAAAACTTTTGTCACATTGAGAAATTTTAAGCAATCGTGTCATTAAAAAGCAGGCAGGAGGGAACATAAAAATAAGAAAAGAAGAAAGTAAATCACCACCACATCAACCCCATTTGGCTATTAATATCACTCTAGCCCATTTTCAATAGTTGTTTCTAGAGATTACTATGTATTTTTGTTGCAGTTATTATGAACTTTAGAATAAGAGATTCTCGAATGATTCGAAATATTCTCATAATTTCTTCCCAATGAAGAAGCCAAGAGAGTTTGTTATCTAACTAATGTTATCCGACATCTAAAGGGAAATAAGCATATCTGAAGTTTTGTTCATAAAGTGAATCAATTTAGAATCATATAACAATACAAAAGCACACGCTGCATCACGTGGCATGAAAGTAGAGGAAGAGGCTAAGGTCGACTTGCCTAAAACTTGGTTTTGGTACCAATCCAAAATGATCAAACTTGTTAGCAATTATTGCAAAGTTCTATTCTCAATAGAGTATAACGAGAGCTTCCAAGTTCCAAGTCGTAGCTTCGTACTCCGGAAGCAAAAACTAAGGTAGGGATGAGATTGGAATCAAAGCGGATTCCAAAATGGAAACCTTCCTCAAGCAATTGCCTCTAAGGTTTATGGAGGAGGTGCTAGTCGATTTGGGGAAAAAATCTTAATGGTGATTTTTATTTCGAGGAAGGAAAAAAATATTCTTGTTTTCTTTTTTAGACAAGGTAAATGTGTTTTTCATTGAATTTGGCACAACGTTTTATGTTGACTAAGATAACCATGATGATTTGACGTGTTTTTAACAGACATGAGTTGTCATAACCAATATCCATTTGTCACATTGGCGAATAAGGTAACAGAATTTTAAGGATAATAGATGGAGTGCTAACGTTAAAAGTTCAACAAGGTGTGAAGTACATTCAAGTTTAGTTAGTAATTTTGAACAGTTCGTGACCATAATGTAACTTTGGGTGATTTTTCAAATTTAACTCCTTTTTATTCATGGTTTAATAAAAGAAAAGAAAAAAGGAGAAAAAATCATATAAACTGATAACCAACAGTTCGGCAATAAAATTACCTACGTGAAGTCCTCTGTATGCTACACGATTTTTGGGCAAAATTTCGTAGTTTGGTGCCGAGTGAAGATGAAGGAAGACATGGTGAAGCTGATTAGCGCCGAGGGCTTCGAATTCGTCATCGATAAAAAGGCCGCAATGGTCTCCCAAACAATCCGCAACATGCTCACCTCTCCAGGTCAGTCACCAGTGAATAGAAAAATCATTCGAAATCAGGAATAATTATTTGTGTTTGGAAATTTCATTATTATTTGGAAATTTGACGTATTTTACTTCGTCGTTTATTGAATGCCATGGGTTTGGTTTTTCTTGTGAAATCGACGAATTATTTGTTTTATTTACTTTTTGTCTGTTTAATAATTAATTTCTTTGATTTCAGTCTTCTAATTTTTTTCCACATGCCATAGATTATGTTGAGACGACAGCTGGTACTATGAAATGATGTTCTCAATTCATTTTATTTGATTGATTTTAGATTTTGTAGTTTTTGTAAAATTAGGTTTTTGAAAATTAATTATGATATTTTCTGCTTCATTTTGCTATTTTGGATTTGATTTGTTTTTATTGTGTCTTGAAAATAGTTTCTTGGAAATTGTAGATTCTTTGTTCTTAAGATTGTGTCCGTTGGTGAATTTTAGGGAGTTTTGCTGAAACGGAGCATGGAGAAGTGACTTTTCCAGAGATAAGCACAACCATTCTGGAGAAGATTTGCCAGTACTTTTACTGGTCTCTTCAATATGCTAGGTAATTACTTTCCCCTCAATTTATTTTTTCAATTCTTTTGTTTAATGAGATTACAATTCTTTTATGTAATTGTTTTGGGTCAGTGTAAAATTGTATTGGTGTTTTTCCATTATTATTAGATGGATAAAAATGATAAAAAAGCTTGGAGGGGAAGGGAGCTAGGGGTCTCACCCCCCAGCATTTATTATCCTCTCCCCGACGCCATACTCAATAGCCGTAGCTTTGTTGCACTGCCCACTGCTACTTTAGCCACTTTTTTTAAGTTCCTGTCTCATGCCAAAAAAAATTGGAATTTTTGTAGTGACGTATCCATACCATACGGATTGACATGTGGATAACAGCCGAGGCTTAACTCAAACTTAAAATGAATGATGTTTGATTTGGATTCTCATAGGTGAAGCTACCCGTGGAGAATGATCGGATTGTATGAACTTGCCAGAATATGTGATAAAAGGACATTTTATCTCACAAGATATTGATTTAAAATTTATTAGGTGGATTTGCTAAAAATGGATATTAAAGATCACAAAATGTATAATTCCCTTCACATCTTTCTACTTTTGCCTGTTTACGCATCTTCTATTTTAGGGATTGCCCGAGACTTATGTCTTTAGGCATGCATCACATTAGACTTCTATTAAATGCTCCAAGGTTACACCTTGTGCTCATTTGTTGTGCCAATTCTGAATTTTTCTATTACTAGCCTCACTTTTTTGGGTTACTTTTTTTAGACCATAGAATGTTTTATGATTTTTGGACTATTTTAAACACAGCTTAAAAATTAGGGGTGAAAAAATAATTGGAGAATAGAGATGAGAACAAGTGTGCCCTTGCTTCCTACAACTGAAGTGCTATAAATCTCTATCTCAAGTGAACAACTTTTTAGTGATAGAAGGCTCATAACTTCATTCTTTTCCTCATGTTTTTTTTCTTCTTCTTCTTCTTGTTGTCTTGTTTCCTTCTACTGCCCTTATAGGGAAAGGGAAGGGGAAGAGGATGGGGAAGGAGAAGGAGAAGAGGAAAGGGAATATCCACTGCAAGTGGTGGATGAGGTAAAAGAATAAGAAGAAACTGACAATCACGGGGATGGTAATAGATGGATCAAATAATGTGATGGTTCTCTTAAAAATCCATTAGCAGTTATGTATGGGAAACCTTTATTACTCTATATATTTCTTGTGATAGATTACAATTTTGTTATGTATATTACTAATTTTATGACATGTTATTTATTACTTAATTGTTAGATTTTTAATTTTATCAATTTGGTTTATTAAGGTGTTTATGATTTATTACGAGCATATTTTTTTATCGTTCATACTTTTTGTTGTTTTATGAGATTGTATTGAGGATTGCTCCTCACCTCATAGTTCTAAAATGTGCTACTTGGTTGAGCCTTTTCAAACATTTTATTGATCTTTCACTGGCGATTACGTGTGCATACGTGGTTTAATGTTCTGCCACGAGTCGTAGGTGTTCCCTGATCATGATTATCTATGCACACTTTTACTGGCAATGTCATGGCTGAATTTGTATCTGTTTAGAGGCGGTGACCTGAAAATTTCATGATTACGTGTAAAAAGACTGGAGCTGCCTTGGGTTTTTCTTTCATGCAGTCTCATTATCACTAATCGGTACTTCTTTTGACTGTAGATATGTATCGATAGATGTTTATTGACAATCTCTCAATTAATTGGACAAGAAAATTTGTGAATTTGATTTGAAATCATTACACACTAATTTTTACGGAATCCATACTCGGCAGTGGGAAGGAGACTGAGTTCCACATTGAACCTGAGCTGACCTTGGAACTCATGATGGCGGCTAACTACTTACATACTTGAACGTGCACAGCTTGTTTTCTGGTCAATGACTTCTCTTTAGCTTTGTAAGTCCTTGTTTCTTCTCATTAAACATCTCTCCGGGACTCTATTTCAACGTATGCTTAATATCCCTTTTACTTGTTCAGAAAATTGAGAAAAAGCTTCTTTCCCTTATAGAGCTTTCATATTTTGTGCTGTAAATTTATGGACGTGTACTGAAAATTTTCCGCTTATTTCTTCCTCATTGTCTATTTTCAGGGATCTAGGGAGATGATGTTGTCAGCGTTTGCCATTTAGACGGTTTGATGTTTACTTTTAATGTGGTCATTGCCTCGAGATTGGTGATATGAATGACTTGAATGTTAATATGTAAGATGTAATAATTGGAGACTTTTATAGAAAGGTTGGACATTCTCATCTCATATTAGACAAAGTTACATGAAAACTCTATTTCAGCAATGCGGTTGCATATGATATGTGAAGTTTCATTTGCTCATAGATCTCTGAAAAATTGATATAAAATTCTGATTAATTTTCGTTATTATTTTTCTCGATGTTCGTAATTTCAACTTGTATGTATGCTTTCATTTTCGTCTTTGGATAGAAACCATCTTTTGCATTTTTAAATGATATCCACGATGGTAAAAAATATATGGAAACTTGTTCTTTTTTGCTACATTATCATGTATTATGTACAATAAAATCACAACTTGACCCTTTGGAGAGAAACCATAATCGCTAAAACTTTATATTAATTTGAAAATAAGAATACAAAGAAAAAAAAGTTTGATACAAAAGTGTGATAATGTGCAAAGATGATGAACCTTTCATGCAATTAAATTGTAATCTAGTTATTAAATGATGTGGGGTGAATATATTTAGCCTTCCATCTTATCGTGAATTGACTTTTTGAACTGAATTGGTGAGTGAAAACTCTAATTTGGAGCCGTTAAAATTCAAGTGGCTCATTATGGTACCCATTCAGTTACAATTTTCGATCCAATAACAAATTGTCACCTGTCTTTGAAGCCTCGTGTTATGATCACGATCTAAGAATGTAGCTTCGATTAATTAAACAAGAGAGGTTCCAAGGAAAATTTACTTAGTAATTAGTTAATTATGATGAACTGAGAAACCCTTGGGCTCTTGCACATATGTATTCTAAGACTTGTTTGAGTTCTATTTTGAAAGGAAAAACACATTTTTAAATAGTGATTTTTAGATAATGTATAATTAAAAATCAAGAAAAAGTTTTCAATTTACGTATAATATTATTTTATTGAAGTATATGTAATTAAAAATAAATCTTGAAAAATGATTTTTTGATAAAATGAAACTTAAGACTAATATCGCATTAGATCGTCAAGCATCTTTTAGTGACTCTTTATTAGTCTCAATCTTCTTTACATTATGGATCTTAGCCAAACTAACATTCTATATAATAATTTTAATGTTTTATTTCATTATTTTTCCACTTTCTTGAGCCCCATTCTCTAAAAATTCATGTTTTTTCTGAACCCATTTTCTACCACACATTCTCAATAAAATAATTTTACACGTAAATTCAAAATTTTTTTCTATTGTTTAACTACAAGTTCTTAAATACAAATAAAATAAAATAAAGAAATTCACTATTACAAAATCTACCCTCCAAAAAATAAGATCAAACAGAGCATTAATAGTTGTTGGAGATGCTTTTAGCTTAAATCTTCACAAGGCCAGCTATCTCATTATAAGTATAACTTGAGTGACCCCAACTTGAAACAAAATGAAGTTACTCCAGCATAAAAATTTGCTACAAGTTCGGCAACAACTAGCGTTTTAACCCGATGGAAAACCAATGACCTACTGAATGGCAGAATTAGACTTGCATCATTGTCCCATTAAAATGTAAACGTTGGAATGGTAACACGGCAACAAGATTTATGTGAATGATATCTGCATTCAATTGGCTTGGATCTAACCTAGAATTTAACAAAAGGCTGTTATAAACAAATTCAACAAAGATACAGAGAAGTTCAAGAGTTTCTCAATACCACTCAGATATCCCAGCACGTTCAATTTGAATATTCCTTCAACTGCAAAAGGAAATGATATCATGAAGATTGTTCAATCTGGTCGCTTGAAACACATAATATCAAGCAGCTTGAGCTTCTGGTTTTTGGGAATTTTCTTTGGTTTTTGTTGAGTTTGGTATGTATTTCCAGCAACGCTTGTGAACCCCGCTTATTTTCTTGGGTGCATCTGCAGCTGACATGCCTGCATAACATGTACATTTCATAAAAATGCACTTCTTATTGGGATAAGTAAAGACAATTCTTATGTAATGAATGCATAATGAAACAAGAGCAGAAAATATTGGCAAAGTTGACTTTTAGGTGTTTGAACTGCAAAAAAGCTACAAATTTGACGACTTCTAGTGGCAATTAGAGTGGAGGGTATGAACTTAGTAAGATAGCTTAGTTTTATTCAACTATTAGATTTTAGGATTTGCTTCAAATTAAAAATTATTTAGGATTCTTATTCATGTAATAATTTTCTTCAATTTGGAGAGTTTCATTAATCAAGTTATCCCATCATTAAGATTTTGGCATGGCCTGTACGACTGATACTACACTAGGGTCTTTGGACACATTTCATGAAATGAATATCGAAAATACAAATGAAATTACCCCTTAGTTTATCTAGTCTACATGTAGTTTTCTCATCCTACGTCAGAATCCAAACACTGAAGAAACTCAACATTGTGACTTCTTGACAATTGTGTAAACAACTGAATTATTATGCACCCACACTAATAATCACCAGTTCATGATCTTATGGCACTTCTACTCATTTACTTAAATCTTTTATCACTCGATACCTCAGGATATCATCATAGAAATGGTACACCTAATTACAAGTTTCCTTGTCTTCCTAAAGAACTGAATGGAAGAAATATAAGTCATCTCATACAGGCAATAAAATTAATCTAACTAGAATGTATACATGAGCTTCTTGGGCCTCCCTACAAAGTTAACCTCATATTAAATGCTTCGGAGGATTAGATACTTTCCCCTCTAAGTGGAAAGGTTGTTCTCCATCTGTTCCTAGCTTGCAATTTCTGGCACTAGTCTCACCCATTTTACTTAAAACCTTTACTTAATGGGTCAGCTCATCATTGCGGAAATCAAAAGACAAAATGTATGTTCCCACAATTTGTCTTCCTCTGTTCTATGCACGATTTTTTCCCCTTTCTTATTGCCAAGTCTTCCAGACCTGTAAATGAGACAATTCTCCAGGATTACCTAGTCCAACACAACAACTATGATACACACCAGTCTGATGTTTATGGCAAGTGTATCAACTAACTAGCAACACTTGAATAAGAAACCTCCAAGTTATACAATGATATTGCATGTCAAAAATGATAACCAAAATATAGAAAAGCCACACTTCATATATTGCATGGTCAGTACTTCCATTGTGAGCATAATATATAAGACTCTGCATCTGATATGTTTATCAACCTTACTTATCTTCTTATCACCATTCAGCGGCACTCATCATACGAAAATTTAATTCCTCCCTCCGAAACGGGAAGAATAAAAAGCATAAAATTATCCAAGTCATTTTAGCTTTGTTTGGAACGAGGAATTCAATGATGAAACGGAGCAAAATATTAGGTAAATGTTTTTCCGTGTTTGGTTCCAACAGATACCCAAAGGAGGAGGTAATACAAAAATAAATCAGGGGAATATTTAAAGATAGATACCTTATTTCCTTTTCATTTTTGTAATATTGAACCATTTTCAAGGAAGTATGGAATTTAATTTTTATTTTGCAAGTTCACACCTCTCCACCTATACGCAAGGTATCCAGAGAAATAATATCAGAGTCATGCACTCGAAGATGCATCTGACTAGTAGAGCTTGGGGGCCATCTCGACTATGTTATTTGCAATTCAAAAGATTTAGATACTTACCCTATTAAACAGAAAGGTGGTACAACGGATCACACATTCCACAACCAGTCTTCTGGGGAGAATAAAGAATTTTAAGATTTATACCTAGTTTACTTGCATAGAAACGAAAATGCAGATATATTTAATGGAAAATATTAAGATTTATCCCTTGTTTTTCTCATTTTTGAGAAATGTGTAAATGTCATTGGTGGGACCCTTCAATATAGGAAAAAAATATTCAAAATTTGTTTCTAATTTTCTTCATCTATCATAGAAGTACAAAATAATGGAAGAAGAGATGATAGGCATCTCAAATTGACAATAGCACTTATCTAACTAGTACCAGAACATTGTGTGCCTCGCTGTTAATTGAATCTCAAATTAGATGCTTCAATGAATTAATACTATACCCTTTAAGCAGGAAGTTGTTCTCTATCTATCCTAGCTTGCAATCTTTTGGCAATTGTTTCACCCATTTTACTACTGAGCAGAGGAATAGGACTTACAGTTGGAAATGTACTTAACGGAGATTGAAGAAAGTGAAATATCACCGTTGTGGCAAATGAGACATATAAATATAGTTTGCAAAACCAAGGTTGTAGGAGGAAATTGCAAGTGCTTCCAAGGAAGAGAGAATTGCCTTACTGATTGGGATAGTACTTGTCAGCCAAAACCATCAACAAAAATAATTTGTTAAGAATCCATGAACAACAGAGTCAAGCAGCCATAAATTTTAAGAAACAGTGGATTGTTGATTTCGGGTGGTCTCACCATGTGAATGGAAACAATTCAATTACTTTCTCATATACGCAAGCATGAAGGTTATAAAGTTATTGTCATGGCTGAATATACCATCAATACTATGGAGAATAAAGGGATTTGTACACGTGAAAAATGTTGAGTGAGTCCGATGCTAACACCCTTGACTTAGGAAATGTCTGTTGCTTTCCATTATGGCTAAAAACTCCACTTCAGTCTCGCAAATTGCAACTACTGGACAGGCTTTTTTGTTTGGTTCAAATACCTTCCTGATTCTTAGGAATTTAAGATCCCTGATGCAGATAATGTGATGAAAGCAAAAGGAACTTAAGATCACTGATGCAGATATTGTGATAACTATTGTGTGCAGGTGAAGCCTTTGGTGAGAAGACAGCAACCAATAATAGTGTTTTTTTATGGCATTCAAGATTAAATGATATTCTGGAAACAATAGTTAATGTCCTGTTGAACTTAGTAAATACGCAGCATTTTACAAGTCTTGCTTGGGCCTAATTTAGGACAAAGTGGAATAGTTGAGTTTTTGTATGAACTTTGTGTTGGCAGATTACAAGTCTTGGAATTCCAACAGGCTACTTAATCTGCAAAATGAAACTTTGAGTGATGTGCTATGGTATTTACATTCTGTAGTTGGCAGTTATCTTTTATTGCAGAATCAGGAATGTAACATGTAGCCTATAACAGCAATTGTGCAACAAGGTGTTTGATAAATGTAAAAAATAAAATTTCAGCAAAACACTAGTCCTGCATTTTTGCAGTTAACCGGCAGTATAATTCCGCATTTCTGCTCCTGGTTGCACTAGACTTCTCTTACCTTATTGCA
Source organism: Fraxinus quadrangulata (assembly GCA_903798255.1). Taxonomy (NCBI): domain Eukaryota; kingdom Viridiplantae; phylum Streptophyta; class Magnoliopsida; order Lamiales; family Oleaceae; genus Fraxinus; species Fraxinus quadrangulata. The sequence continues at coordinate 63,017 of CAIGRB010106552.1, forward strand.
GGCATGAAAGTGTAGTCAAGTGCATCGGCTACACTAGAAAAGTTCCACGTGATCACATAAAACATAATCTAAGTTTCTCTTTATATCTTTTGTGGGTCTAAACAAATTCACAGACAAATCTTTGGAAACCAACTACTGCATAATTTCTTCAACTTATTTGGGACTAACGGACCAATAGAAACCTCAAGAAAGTAGAACACTTCCCCTTCCAATATAGTATAGACATTGACAGATTAAAGTCCAAACAGTTCATTCTCTGGAAATGTTAAAACATTTTCTCAGAACCAAATGTAAGAATTAATGACAGATAAAGCATACAACAGGAGCCAAAACGGAAACCAAAAATTTAAGAATAGAAAAAAAGAAAGCTACCATCTTTGTGAACAATCCCCCAAGCTTTCCCGTGCCTTCCATTCTGCAAAATCCCAACAAAAATCCTTAAACCCTAATATTTCAAAAATATTCCATAAGGTACACATTCCAAAAGAAACGCATATCGATACAATTATCCACTCAGATAAACATATAAGTTTACATTTGTTAAAAGGGAAAAAGGCATATACTTTGTACAGATTGATTTTTGTAATCTGATACGAAACGCCGGTCCAATGGGTTTTAGCCATGTGATAGCCGATGCCCCAGTTGGGCAAAAACTGGGCCACCTCAAATAGATTCTTCTTCCTTCGCTTCGATTTCTTTGCTCCACCCGACGACGCCGCCGCCGGACTTACCGTGGAAGAGGTAGTGCTAGAGTTACGGAAAAAGTTGAATGAGATCCTAAAAAGGGCACCGGTTCTTTCCAGTGTCGATGCTCTGTTTGCGAGGGTAGCCGCCATTTTCACACAAACTGTCACGCGCTATTTCTTCCCTTCGGTTTTCCTCCATGGTATGATCAGTGCCAAAAGCAATGCCTATCTTTAAGGCTTGTTTGGCCAGGCTTAAAAAAGTTCATCAATAACTAACTTTTAAACTAATATTTTCAGTGAAAATTAAAAATAAGATACTTATTATTTAGCCCTGATAACATGGGATTTATGCCTTCCCTAGAAATAGATGGACATTTTATGCTCCTCGAAACCGCTAGCATAAAATGTCATTGTAAGGAAATATAGATTGAAGAATTTACACAAATAGAATATTGGAGGAAATCATCTCAATTGATTGAATAACAAACTTGGCTATTAAATAGCCTTACAGAGAACTGAAAATAAAACTGAAAGCAATAACATAGCCCACGTTTCATAACTGTTATAACATGGTAGGAAGACTAAATCAACAAAAAGGAAAAACACATATGTGGTAATAACTGACCACTTAAACAATACCCTAAACATAAATCAATATTTCCTCCCTTAAACCGAATGCTGCAAACTTCAGTTTACATTAGTTTCATAACAGATTCCTAGATGTTCTCGCAACTTAACAAAAGTGTTTCGCTTGAGTGGTTTCGTCATTATGTCAGCTAACCGATCTTGTGTATCACAATGTATCAATTCCACTATTCCATCCTTTGTAAGATCTCGAAGAAAATGGGGAGAAAATGGAAACACACATCATTGTGTTTGCTTCGACCATGCATCATTGGATTATTTGAGAGCTTGATAGTAGAGCTGCTATCACACTGAATAATACATGTCTTGCCTTGATTTTGATCCAGCTTTCTTAACACCCTTTTTAACCAAACTGCCTGACATGCACATGAGGTTGCAGCAATGAATTATGTCTTGTAGTGGATAAACTCATGATAGGTTGTTTTTTTGATGACCAAGAAATTGCCCCTGAACTTAACAAGAACACATAACGTATTATTTAGTGTGATAGCAGCTCTGCTATCAAGCTCTCAAAGAATCCAGTGATGCATGGTCGGAGCAAACACGTTGATCCAGCTTTCTTAACACCCTTTTTAACCAAACTACCTGACATGCACATGAGGTTGCATCAATGAATTTTGCCTCTGTGGTGGATAAACTCACGACGGGTTGTTTTTTTTATAACCAAGAAATTGCCCCTGAACTTAACAAGAACACATAACCTGAAGTGCTCTTTCAATCTTCTAAATCTCTAGCATAATCACTGTCAGTATAAGCAATAAGTTCATCATCTCCTCCCTTCCTATAGAAAATCCCGAAATCAAAAGTTCATTTCAGATATCGCATCACTCTTTTTGCTGCCTACATGTGTAACTCAGTAGGATTCTCTATATACCTACTAATCATACTTACTATAAACATTAAGTCTGGTCGTGTAGCAGTGAGATACATGAGACTCCCTATAATCTGGTTATAGTAAGTCTTATCAACTTTAACTCCTTCATCTTTCCCAAGTTTACAGCCAGGAACAATAGGATTGAAAACGGAGTTGCTCTTATCCATTCCAAACCTGTGCAATACTTCCAGAGCATATTTCTTTTGACTAATAAAAATACCATCAGACTTTTGCAACACCTCAAGGCCAAGAAAATACCTCATCTTGCAGAGATCAGTCATATCAAACTTATGCTTCATTAAATGCTTAAACTCTTCAAACATTGATTCATCATTTCTAGTAAAGATTAGATCATCCACATACAAGCTTACAATCAAGACTTTGCCTTCCTTGTTAATCTTGATGAACATAGTGCTCATAATCACATTTCTCAAAGACTTCTTTCATGAAATAGACTTCTATACGACTGTACCAAGCATGGGGTGCTTGTTTAAGTCCATAAAGTGCCTTCCTTAACTTGTAAACTTTTTGCTCACTTCCTTTCTGTACATAACCGCAAGGCTGTTCTACAAAAACTTCTTCACTCAATTCACCATGTAAAAAGGCAGATTTCACATCTAGTTGATAAATGGACCGCCATCTTTGAGCTACAAGTGCTACTACCAAACAAATTGTCTCCATTCGTGCCACATGTGCAAATACTTCAGTATAGTCTACTCCATATTGCTGTACATAACCTTTTGCTACAAGCCGAGCTTTGTGCTATTCTATTTTTCCATTTTCATTCAACTTATTCTTATACACCCACTTTACTCTAATTGTCTTTCCTCCCTTAGGTAATTCTGTTAATTCCCAAGTCCCATTTCTGTTTATTGCTTCCATTTCCACATCCATGGTTGTTCTCCATTTTTCACTTTTTACAGCTTCTTCAAAATGAATGGGATCAGTAGCTGTAAACATGGCAAATTCCCTTCCATTTTCTTCATCAGAAAGTCCCTCTACTGTTTCATAATTTCTCATCCAAATAGGTGATCTTCGATTTCTGGTTACACTCGAGTTTTGAGGGTTATCTATGTTTTGAATTAAAGATCATGTCCCAGTATCTTCAGTATTAATTCCAACTGCACTGTCTACTGCATTGTCTTTTATATCTGGATCAGAATAAGTTTCATTTCTTTCCTCATTCTCGGTCACAATCACCCCATTCTAAATCACACATATTAACTTCATCATACTTCTTATCCCAATCCCAGTGCTTGTCTTCCTCAAATACAACATCCCTATTAATTATGATCTTTTGTGAAATAGGATCATACAATCTATAAGCCTTTGATTCTTCACTAACTTCTAATAAAAAACAACTGAAACTCTTATCATTGAGTTTAGCTCTTTTATTGTCAGGCACATGGACATGAGAAATACATCCAAATACTCTAAAATAATCAACTGATGGCTTAATTTTACTCCAAGCTTCTTCTGGAGTCTTGTTTAACACTGCAAAAGTGGGACTTCGATTCAAAACATGTACAGTCCAGTCAACTGCTTCAGGCCAGAAGGACTTCGAAATTTTCTTTGCTGAAAGCATACTTCGAACCATGTTCATAATTGTTCTATTCTTCCGTTCCGCAACTCCATTCTATTGTGGCGTATATGCAGCTGTTAATTGTCGTCGTATACCATTTTTATCACAGAAATTGACAAATTCTTGAGATGTAAACTCGCATCCTCAATCAGTGTGTAGACTTATCAGAAAACAGTTTGTTTCCTTCTCAACATGAGTCTTAAAACTTTTGAAAAAATCAAAAGCTTTTGATTTTTCTGTCAAAAAATAAACCCATGTTTTTTCTACTAAAATCATCAATGAAAGTTAGCAGGTACCTTTTCTTGGTGTTAGAGATGGGCTTAATTGGTCCACAAATGTCTGCATGCACCAATTGAAGAATTTCTGCAGCTCTCCAGGTGGTCTTTTTAGGAAATGAGTTCATGTGTTGTTTTCTTGTCAAACAATCTTTGCACAGCTTTGAAGGAGGTTTGAGATTCGGCAAGCCATTCACCATTTCTTTTTGTTGAAGAGTCTTCAATCCCGTAAAACTTAAGTGTCCATATCGACAGTGCCAAAGCTGTTCGATGTCTTCAGTGTTTTTATTAAAACAAGTTGATGCTATAAAGATATAGCATGTAGAACAAACATTCTATTGGAAGTCATTTTTGTATCCATAGTCAAACCTTTCTGAGAATGAAACATTTTACATTTTCCATGTTGAAACAAAATAGTAAGTCCCTTTTCTTGCAACTGTCCAATACTTAGCAAATTATTCTTCGATTCAGGTACATAAAACACCCTTGTAATGATCTGTATCAGACCACTTACTTGCAACTTGACATTTCCCTTTCCCAATACAGCTATGCTTGTGTTGTTGCCAAGCTTCACAGAGTCTCGAAAAATACCATCAAAGTTTGAGAAATAATCTTTGTTGCTGCACATGTGATTGCTGCAACCAGAATCAAGAAACCACGTGTCTTCTTGAATGGCCTTATTGGTATCCACATACCATCAACAACATTTCTTCATGATTCTCTGCATAATTTGCTTCTGTGTTCTTATGTGGACATTCCCATGCAAAGTGTCCTAGCTTGTGACAGTTGTAACACTTAATTGTGGCCTTATCAAAGGACATGTTGTTGCGTCATCTTCCTCTCCCTCTGTAGTTTCCACAACCACGACCTCTACCTCCTGAGGAATCTCCATGAGTGATCTTCAAAGTCTGTTCTTCTTCAACATGTGAACTCATGCGTTGTTTAAGTACAATCAGACTGCTCAGCAACTCATCAATAGTTAAAGTATCGATATCTTTAGACTCCTCAATAGAACAGACAACATAATCAAATTTTGAAGTCATAGATCTTAAAAAAAATTCAACAATAGCAGTACTTCCATTATCTTTTCCATTTGCTTTCATCTTGTTGGCTGTGGTAAAAGTGCGAGCGAAATATTCATTCACAATTTCTCTATCCTTCATGTGAAGAACTTCGAATTCCTTTCTAAGAACTTGCAAGTTTCCACGTTTCACTCGTGTGGTGCCTTGATATTTTTGCTTCATGGAGTCCCAGATATCCTTTGTAGATTTCTTGTTGAGAATTGTCTCCAGAATAGAACGATCTACTGCTTGAAATAGATAGTTCTTAGCTTTCAAATCTTTCAATTGTTGGTCGTCAAAATGCTTCATCTGTGCATCAATGAGAATAGCATCTTCTGCTGCTGCAGAAACTTCATTCTCCACCAGCCCCCAATACTCCTTTGATCACAAGAAGTTCTCCATGAGCATCGCCCAATGATCATAATACCCATCAAACTTTGGAACGACTGGCTGTTAAAACGAACTCTCTGTCGTCATCCTTCAACTAAAAAGAAAACACGCATAGAAGACTGCTGCTTCTAATAAACAGGCCCCTATGATGTGGCTCGATACCAATTGTAAGAAAACACAGATTGAAGAATTTGCACATATAGAATATTGGAGGAAATCATCTCAATTGATTGAATAACAAACTTGGCTGTTAAATAGCCTTACAGAGAATTGAAAATAAAACTGAAAGCAATAACATAGCCCATGTTTCATAACTGCTATAACGTGGCAGAAAGACTAAATCAACAAAAAGGAAAAATACATGTGGTAATGACTGACCACTTAAACAATATCCTGAACACAAATCAACAGTCATATCTTTTGATAAAAAAACCTCTCTCTCATTCGAGTCCACTAATTTTTAACTTATGAATTTAGTTTATACAAAGCCCACTTTATTTAGTTGAAATCAACGCATTGAAAGATCTTTGATTCTAAAACCTAGGAAAAGAGACTCATACTAATAAGCCAATATCGCAATGATTAGGAATCTTCTTGTTTTGTCCAATCGATTGGGCATTGGTGTTGACAAAAAATGGACCATGTGAGGTCAAGTCAGGGAATGGTCAACGACTTAGGTAGGAAGTCCTGAGAAGCAATTATTAGTGATGATTAAAACCAGATTTTTAGTAGATTTTTTATAAAAGTTCGTGATAAATGTGGTTGAAAAGTTGTGGATTTCATGAAATATGTTATTCAAATTAATGGTTGAATTTAATTTAGATTAAAATCTATATTTTAATTTTTACCAAACATACTTTTGATTGAAGTACCTCAATGGAAAAAGGAATACTTTTTGATATTTTCATTTACTCAGCATATCATGCGTTACCATTGGGCCCCCGACTGGCCATTTGGATTTTTTACACATATTTCAAAAGTTGGAAATGGACTAGACACATCTTAGTTGTAAGTAACTTTGATTCATCAGTTCACGCTCAACTCCTTCCTTTTTGTCAGCGGACCTACGAGTCAGTTCGAGCGCAATCAAGCCCTATGCTCTTTCTTTCTATGTGAGATGATACAGGGGAGAGAACGGAATGCTTTACGTTAGCGAACCTACATTTTGACATTTCCCTCCATGAAATGAGTCCATTGCATTGTTCCGATGGATAAAAGAATTAAGCTGGCCTAAAAAGCACTTTTGGCACTCTATGTGCAATGTAGATTCCATTGGATACATATCGGTTTCTTTCTTTTCTAATGGATCATGAAAAACTAGTTCGTCTCATCAATTGATAGAAATACGGGATTTTCCATCCAACCATCCAACCATGCTACATGTACACTCTCCTTCACATCTCGATTGACATTCTTTCACATAGATCTATCAAAGCCATTGTTTTTGAATTTATCTGTCACATCACTACACATATTTCTTCCACATGAGGGGGAATGTCAACAAAAGTGTAATGCATAATGTATATCTATCATAATTATTTTTTCTTAATCTTGATGGCTCTCTCTCTCTCTCTAGATAAAGCTATCTATCAACTAATTTGAAAATAGCACGTTATATCGCTTCGTTCATATTTTTTAATCAAAACATAGCCGTCATAATAAAATAAGAAGCAGGCAAAGCAGCTAGAAGTACCACTTGAATTCTTATTCACAAATGAATTAGGAAAGCCAACACAAGATTCGATATTTGATTTTTACTTTTGTAGACAAGGTGTTGCATTGCCTCAGCATAGGGCCACCCTCAACACTTGTCCCCAAGGGCATATGGCGATCTTTTGTTGACGCCTTGAATCAAGCTTTTATTGCAACATGTTATGTTTTCTCCCCCTTTGCTAGTAGAGGTTGGTGAGTCGCAAGCACGGAACACGTAAAATTTCCCTTGTGTTTCCATAACTCAAAATAGGTGACCCATCCAACTAAACATAGTCACCAAATTCATATGAACGCCGAGGATTAAGCTATGATCTTCTTAAGATTGGTGTGTATTAAATAAAGTGGTGGTGGAAGTATATTTATAGCATTAAAAACTGGAAGATGTTTTAAAATAGAACAAATTTCAAATAGTCGTTTTCTTTCCTGAAAATTAGAGAAATCTTCTATAGCATATTTTTTAAATAGGTTACTCGTTTTCTTATCCGAAATTAGAGAAATCTTTCTGATGTTTGTTTTCTATAATAACATTAAACGATAAAAAATATATGTTCTTTATTTTCCTTTTCTTTGTGATTTTTCTCATGTTTTTTCATTCATTTTTTGATCGACCAAAAAAATGTATTTTGATCCAAATATCATTAAAAACAATGATAATACATCAGAAATTTTTATTTAGAAACAAATATTTATCTTTATTGGGTAACTTACTCTCAAATTTAAGAACCCACTTAGAAAAAAAAAACACATAAACAGAACCTGCAGCAGCACGTTTCAATTATTTCTTGATTGAAATTTAAAATTGCAGTTCAAAGAAATCAACGAAGTTTTTTAGCCAGTCACATGAATTGTGCTGTAAATATCAATGTTAATTTCTTCCTACAATATGGAAATCTGGTAGTTGAGGTTACAACCACAGTACTACAGAATGCAAGTTCCCATCACCATTCGTCATTCATCGTACACATCTTCTTCATCGTCATACTCACCCTCCTCGTCAGCTGTTGCATCTTGGTACTGTTGATATTCCGCGACCAGATCATTCATGTTACTCTCAGCTTCAGTAAACTCCATCTCATCCATTCCTTCACCAGTATACCAATGCAAGAAAGCCTTCCTTCTAAACATGGCCGTGAACTGTTCACTAACCCTGCGGAACATTTCTTGAATTGATGTCGAGTTTCCAATGAATGTCGATGCCATCTTTAATCCAGTTGGAGGAATGTCACAAACAGTTGATTTCACATTATTTGGAATCCACTCGACAAAGTACGAAGAGTTTTTGTTCTGGACATTCAACATCTGCTCATCAACTTCCTTTGTGCTCATCTTTCCACGGAACATAGCAGAAGCTGTCAAATAACGACCATGACGAGGATCAGCAGCGCACATCATGTTCTTTGAATCCCACATTTGTTGAGTAAGCTCTGGAACTGTTAAAGACCGGTATTGCTGAGATCCACGTGAGGTGAGAGGAGCAAATCCCACCATGAAGAAGTGGAGACGAGGAAATGGAATGAGATTAACAGCAAGTTTACGGAGATCGGAGTTGAGCTGGCCGGGAAATCTCAAGCAACAGGTAACTCCAGACATGGTTGCAGATATCAGATGGTTCAGATCACCAACTGTCCGAACAAAACAATCATTTGCCACAATTAAATAGAAATAACATTTCACATATAAAAACTTTTTCAAATAAGACATTATGCTTGACATTTGAAACAAAATTTGAATTTGCACAACAGTTGTCAAAAAATTGGGTAATATTCATAAATTCATTCAGAAAACTCACAGCTGGGAGTCGTCAGCTTCAGGGTCCGGAAGCAAATGTCATACAGGGCCTCATTGTCAAGAACCATACATTCATCAGCATTCTCCACAAGCTGATGAACAGACAATGTAGCATTGTAAGGCTCCACAACAGTATCAGAAACCTTGGGTGATGGGAAAACCGAGAATGTCAGCATCATCCTGTCGGGATACTCCTCCCTTATTTTAGAAATCAACAAGGTCCCCATTCCAGACCCCGTTCCTCCTCCCAATGAATGGCACACCTGAAACCCTGCATCCAAATACCACACCCGTAAGCAAAGATTTTCACAAATATGTACAAATAAATAGCCTAAACATCGATGACAGGGAACAAATTTTCACAAACAATGAATATGTATGTGGAAAAGAAATAACCCAAAACATTAATTTTTCTGACAAACAATTATTCAAACACCTGGCGGGTAAAAGAGATTTGATATGAAGGCATACAATCACATTTTCTAATATACTATATGGGTTGAAACAAAAGATGCAAAAGCTAAATGTGATATATCTTATAGAAACAAAAACACAAGTACCTTGCAGGCAATCACAATTTTCGGCTTCCTTCCTGACAACGTCTAGAACAGAATCAATAAGCTCGGCACCCTCAGTGTAGTGACCTTTAGCCCAGTTGTTTCCAGCCCCGGACTGACCAAAAACAAAGTTGTCCGGCCTAAATATCTGTCCATAGGGGCCAGATCGGACGCTGTCCATGGTACCAGGCTCAAGATCCATGAGCACAGCACGGGGAACAAACCTTCCGCAGCTGGCCTCATTATAGTAAACATTAACCCTCTCGAGCTGGAGATCCGTCTCCCCTTGGTACCGTCCAGTGGCATCAATCCCGTGCTCTGCGCAAACCACCTCCCAGAACTTGGCGCCGATCTGGTTACCGCATTGGCCACCCTGAATGTGAAGGATTTCACGCATTTTTCTTGGTTTCTTTAGGAAATGAAATAGAGAAAATGAGAGATGATTTTGGGTAATGAAGGGTTAAAATGAGGTGAAGGTAATGGGAGGGTTTATATGTAGACAGGGATTAGGGTAAATAATATAGGGTTTGTTGAACTACCAACGGCTAAAGTTTTGAGTTTGAATTTTGAATTTTGAATTGGTGGGAGACAGATGGCATTTGGAATCCAGGGAGTTGTAACGGATACAAAATCTGACGGTTGAGATTGATTTAAGGTTTTCACCATTAAATGCCTTTTTGTCTCTTTAGGATGATGATGATTCTAAGGTTCCCCGTCACTCCAGGACGGCCGGCCAATAGGTAGGCGCCACATGGACCCTCGTTCGTCCAGCCCAGCATCCATTAAATAAAAATCATTATTAAAAAATCTGAATCGTATAATGCTTCAATGTTAATCCATTGAATACCAGAATATGCTCCTGTTTAGACACCTATTTTGGGTATAAAAAAAAATTTGGAATAATAATTGATGAAAAACTGTATGGTTAAAAAATAAATAAAATTTTTGAATTTATGTGTAATATTATTTTATTGATAGAATGTATGATTGAAATAAAAAATGAGAAATAGAATAAAATAAAAAAAATGAGTTTCAAACAGGGACTATATAATTTCTTAGAATTACACCATGTTTGATCCACGTTTTTACAAAAATTCATTTTTCCAAAATTCATTTTTAATTACACATTTTTCAATAAAATAATATTACTGACAAATCCAAAACTTTTCAATATTTTTTAACCACATATTTTTTGTCAAATCACTATTTAAAATACAGTCTCTCCCCCAATAATGTACAGGGTCTTAGAAAACTATTAAATAAGTTAATAAATATGTACATTGCTCCAATAACCAAATATATCGAGCATATTCATTCTGGTGAATTTTGAATGAAAATAGTTAAAATAATTTAATGCAATGGAATAAGAATCATCTATACCAATTACCCTAAAAATAAAAATAAAAAAATAAAAAAAAGGAATATCTTCCCGTACCAATACATCATATATTATTATTCGTAAATTTAAAATTTCATAAATTTAAAATTACTACAGTAATCCAATAATGTGTTCCAACTGTTTACAATCCATATATGGGGACAACAGAATATCGGCATAAATTACTGCACGCTATGTCAGGAAAAAAGAAAAACAAAAAATTCGATAAATTTCATTTTCACCTTACAATTCCAACAAAAACACGACAAATTAAAGACTCGCATCATAACAAAACCAGTCATCCCAATATGCCTGCTGCAACTCTTACAATGAAACATTTTATGCAAACTTAGCCGCATAATAGCAATTTGGCAGCAATAACTGCGACGACTCAAGTACAAGAGCTTCAAGGAATCCTGGTGTGCCTCATTATCATTGTAGACACAAGACCTTGAGATGATCCAATCAAAACCGTGCACAGACAAAACAAGGAATACTTCACAGTTCATTGGCATTTTTACACGTGAGGAGGAGCATTTTATAAACCAGTGTTCTTTCAGCTGTAGTATGTTCCTTGAAAGAATATGGCATATTTTATGCCAGACGATGTAATCAAAACAGCAAGTTAATACTAGTTCAACAAGTAACAATATTCATATTTTGCCACTGCCTGAGCCCTATTTTTGTGAAAAATGAGTTTTGTAATAGTGATTTTTTTTGTAGATTGTAGTTAAAAGTAAGAAAAAGTTTCGAGTTTGTGGGATAAAAAAATTTACTGGAAGAATGCATAATTGAAAATGAATTTGAGAAAAAAAAAAAAAGTAGTTTCTGAAAATGGAGCCCAAATGGGGCTTTGTATTATTTGAAGAAACTTTGCGAAAGCTAACAATTAGTATGCTACCAAATACTGAAATGCTACAAAAGTAGCTTAAAACTAGAATTTTTTGGCACTGCCAAGAGGAAAAATTTTAGCCAATTTTGAAAAAAAAAGCCACCGAATAAAAAACAGCCTTGCTTGTAGAAAGAAGCAAAGTTTAAATCTCTCTAGAAATTTGCCCCAACAAGAGTGGTTTATTATCACGTTATAATTCCTAGTCTCTCTTTTCCTATTTCCCCATTTTATCCTTTTGAATCTTGATGCAGATTTAAAAATACCACAACGGTTTCCAAATGATGACAGGACCGGTCAAACCAAAAAATGGATTGGCAGGCAACAGGGCTTCTCATTGAAACCTTTATTTTCCTGTTCTCGAAAGTTCAAAACTCAGTCTTAACAGATAGAATGAAAACATGTCTGCGTTTAACAATAACCCACCCCCACCCCCAAGTAGAGTTCTTCACATTACACAACCAACATGGGTTATCAACATAAAAACTTAAGAGCATCAAACCAAAAAAACCTCTGTATTTTTTTGACAAGATTAATAGAAAGCTATATAGTTTTGTGTCAGTAGCTATAGGTGGTACTTCTTAGCATTAGAGAATGCAAGTGCACTCATGAAGTGTTTAGTCAAAAAGTAAAATAAGGTGAAAAACTACGAGAAGCAGGGGGCAATGAGGAAACCAGAATTCCAAGGGTCAATAAGCATGCGGATTGGTTAAGGATTACAAAACTGGGAATCTAGCACAGCATGGAAACCCTAGATTATCAAAGTAGTTAGCCAGCACACGACTAAGCAGGAAAAAGATCTCAGGCCCAACAATAAACTATATTTACTGGGTTGGTCAAAACATATCTTGTTTCTCCACTCATACGTCGTGACATAAGTAAATTGCTGGAAGCAAGTGAATCAGAACTATACAAGACTTACCAAAAACAAAGGAAAAGATTCCTGCATCCACAAGAAGCTCCTCAATCGCAATCTTCAAATCCACTTGTAATTCGAGTTATTGAAGCAATGGAAAACTTGAATCAAAAATAGAGCAAAAGGAAATTAAAAGAAAACTAGGAAATGTTAAGCCCCTAAAGAAAACTTCTCAAAACAGAAATTCAGAAAGAGAACTGTAAGATTTCCGCAAAAAGTAAAGAGCTCAAATTGTATTAGATCAACTCCACGAATGGATCCAGTGTTTTTAATAATTGATTTTGAAATGCGCCTACAGAATCTAAAGAAACTCAACAGTTCCACCTCTCTCCATCATTCTTTTGATCCATTTCTGTTATCCGCTCATGTCATGCAGAACAAATTTGTTGGTAAAGAAAAAATACTTCTAAAAAGGTAATGTTTCTCAAGCACCGAGATGATGAATCCATTATTTAAAAGAACACCCAAATACACGTCTTCAGGCAACCCACACATGAAGCCTTCAGTAAGTGCCTCGAAGCTTATTCTTCCAGAGCCCTTTGTAAAAAGCTATGCCTCGACTTACTGTCACACACACCTCAAGGCCTAAGCCCTTGGGGCACTAAGCTGTTTGCCTGTTTGTCTTGCTCCATTCACTGGCCTCAAGCCTTTTGGTCCATTTCAAGGCCTAGAGTCGAATATAAGTTCTATAAAATGATCAATGCTTTTATTTCTGCCCTATTCCATGAACATGATATCAACCTAGTGTGACGTATGGAATATATGACAAAAGGTGAAGTATTTCTATTGATTGAGAACTTTTTCTTCATTTTTAGCCACACATACTCCAAAAATTACTATTCAAAAATGCATTTCTTTCTCTCAAAATGGGGCTCAAACAAGGGCTAAACACAATACGCTTAGAATGGGGTGTGGGGGGAGAATTGTAGAATAGAATAGAGCAAGTTTACCCTAGCTTCCTACAAATCAATTGTGACGAACAGCTACAAATTCTGAACGACAAATAAACAAAGACATGACAAAAAACCCCACTCCACATATATATATATATATTTTTTAATTATTTTATTGATTTATGTCAAGTCGCTTTATTCCTCCTCATAGATGTTATGGGCATTGATATGCAATTTAGTCTTTTTAAGCACGGTATAGCTGAGAACAGAACTACTGGATATAATGTGTGCAAAGTCAGCAGCTACACATCTCTGACTCTCTTTTCAGTTAAATGTAAATGTGGAGGTCTAGAAGTTCTCTCCTTCAGCTATTGAATAACATTATTTTCATTGAATATCAGCCTGTTTATATTAATATATATTTTCCATGTAGAATAATTTTCCCTTAGCATCCTCATTACAGGTCAAGAGCTCAGAGAGATTTTTTACACGAGAAGATCAATTATTAGCACCATAATTGGACAGATTATGCATTATGAGCATTGAATAGAGCACTGAATCAAGAGCCTCAAGGTCAAGTTATTACACCACAGAAGAACAGAATTGAGAAGCATAGCTCCACAACCATTAACACAATTGAACTGCTCATGTTTCATTATTATAATAAGTGAAGTGCTATGAAAATGCAAAACATAATACTCAGACCTTAATCAGTCAAAACCAATACCAAATTAAACCTAAAACGGCTATAGAAACTCCAATCCTTCAGCAAATGTAATTCCAAACAACTGCATTTAATATGTTGATATCTGAATCACCTTGGTCCTAAGACCATCTCCAATGAGGGACCAAATATAGTGAAAAATTGGAGCAATGGTGTAACCGTGTAACACTATTCATTTACACCAAATTTGAGAATTTTCAATAATCCCATTTTGTCCTCCTTCCCCCTTTTCAACAAATATTTATTCAATCTATATCCCTTTTTTATATTTTAGAATTAATAAATTTTATTTGATTTATAATTGTTTTAATGTGACAGTTATTTTTATTTAACATTTATGTTTAATGTAATTTTTTTAATTGTGGTATTATGTTTAATGTTTTTTTTTCGATTTATTAATAAATGCAATATTTTAGTTCATTAAATATAATTTCTAATTTAACAATTTTTGTAATGATACAATTTATAATTAAATAATTCAAAATAAAATTTGGCGCACACCAAATTTGGTGTTCTTCGTTGTAGATGGTCTAAGATGAATAGTTAACAGTTATTCCTACTATCATTAAACGGAAAGTAAAATTCACGCTACGCCGTCATATTGTTCTTGTTTGTTTGTGTGGGATGTGGGGAATGAGAACTACGCAATATAACAGAATGTAAAATTTCAAGTTCTATGATCAGCTTATCAAACTTCAAAATTCCAAGTAAAAACTACAATCTTGCATATTTCATTTTCCTTTGTGATTTACACACAACATACTCACTTTTTCCCACAGTTTTTCTAACAAATGGGGATGCAGCTGTTCCAGGCTTCCAAATAGCACTAAACCCGTCATATGTCAAACAGAGAGCATAAAATGACACCTAAACTTAAATTCAGCTGTAAGCTTATGGATACATAGATGACACGTGACTTAAATCAAACCACTAATTAAGTCAAGGCAATAAGTCTAGGAGACTCAGAGACAAACAAGCTAATGATTTCTCAAGTTTGGGTAAAACTGGAAATTGTGAGAGGTAGGTTAACAATAGTCGTAAAGGATAATTCAAAAGGCTGAAAGTAACACACCAATACGCTATCAAACAAATATAGTGCACCAAATATATCCTTACCCCAAAAGGACTTGCGAGCAAACCTCTGCTTAACTTTGAGCCTTTTATCTCTTTCGCTTCCCGAATAAAGACACGTTGAGTTGAAAAGATCTATTATAGAGAAATTTCAGCCACAGAAAAAGTAACTTCAAAACTTGAACTCAAAATTACAAATAATCATTAAGAGGGTTAGGGATTGGGCCTTAATCTATTAACATAAAGTTAAAAATGTTATCTGAAAAGTATCCTTCAAAATTTATTAACTGAAATCTAACATTAATTGACTACATCTATTCCCTTGACAGATAACTAAAAGATAGGATAATTGTTTCCCAAGTTGTTCTAAAGCTATAAGTAACCAGCAGTTTCCTGGCTGTCCAACCATTTCGGTATGTGTAAAGATTACACTACAAATAATTGAAAAATCGGACAATCCTAAGGTGAATCATGTGGACTCAATTTGACCCACCTCTATTGAGTTAGAATAATTGAAACAAACCTCAGGATGTATACCAAGTCCATCCCCCAAATACAAGCCTACGGCTCCCTTGCTCGCAAACCCAAACATAGTTTTCCGTTTCAATATGCTCAAAATGGTTCAGGGATCCTTGGGGGAATAAGCTTTATTTAATTAATCACGTCCGAATAGAATAACCTTTCCAATCATCGCTCAAACTAGCAGTGGAGAATATCTTGATACAATTACATTATGTTACCAAAACACGTGATCCAAATCATGAACGATTGTAACTACTCCAGTGTTCAAGTTTTCAACTAAGTTTTTAAGCAATCATAACTAGAGAACTCTCATTCATGACTAAGAACAGCTATACCAATCATGTTTTTCGTGTGGCCACCATTTATGAAGTTAGTTTTCGTTTTCTCATTTTATTTAGATTTAACTATTGTATAACAATTTGACAGTTTGAACTTTAAACGGCTCCAACTGTAAATTATATGCTTCCAGAGCATTTAGCAGGCTGCATTATGTTAGTTTTTTAATTAAGCAAGTTCTTTAATTAAGAAAAAGTATTGTAAAAAAGCAAGACAAGATATATAGAATCCTCCATAGCATATGTAAAACAAAATGAGGCAAAAAAAATCTAGAGAGCTACAAGCAGGATCATCTAAGGAGTTTTGTCGACGTTGTTGAGCATCTACCAGTCGTGTCCTACTGTCCTTCGCAAGGAAAAGAAAATACACACACATGACAATATGTCAATTTTATTTACTACATTGGAATATTTAACTGTGTAGTGCAGCCAATTTCAACATGATGAATTGCATTACACACAACAAAAGACACAATTACCATACCAACTCAGAATGCAGTGGCAATAACATCTCAACCAAAACTGCACTTTATCCCCTGAAGAATACTCTATTATTAGCCTCACGACCAACATAATGAAGCTTTGAAAACATTTCCAAGCTCCAAGTTTGCACATCAATAGCAATACAATTTCCAATCTATAACATTCAAATCTAACTCCACCTAATTATCTTCCTTGTAATGATGCCAAAAAATCTCCTTATAACCACTCCTTTACTACTTAATTTAATAGCTTACCTTCAAGAATATAAAAGGCAGAAAGAATGGATAAAAATGGCTAATAAGCATTTGAAATCATTGATATACCACGTCACAAAAACAAGGCTGCAGCAGGGATATGGTAATACTCTTTGACAAACACTAGACAATAAAATTTTAATTATAAATACAATTCTTCTCTTCTATATTTTCACTACTGATTTTAGCATGGCGACATTTTAGAACAAGTCAGATCTACGCAACATATTATAGAAATTTTCATTCTGAGCTGAGGCAGAATATTTTTACCCATTTCTAGTCAGGAATGTTTTTCAATGTCCTCAAGCTAAATCTATCTATCTCAGTTTAGTTGTTGCTTTTCACTACAAATATATTTCTATGCACGTGCGATCACATGACAAAAAGAAGAGGATATACAGATTGATGATATCTACATTCGACTACTAGTTAGGCTCACTCCACCAGGCAGTTATTTTATCATATTCTTCGAGCATGTCAACACATGAACACCCCAACAAATGCTTAAATAGATCAGACATTCCCCAAAAATGTTCCAGTATGAGCACGCTCTGTCGGAGAATCTCTACAAAAAAATTCACATAGGAAATCATGTGCACTCTATAGTCACCTTTTATCCAACAACAGTTCAAACATCTGGAGGTGGGAATAAAAATGCTTAATGAAAGAGAAGAATACTGAGAACCCACATGAAGAAACGCATTTTTCCACAACAAAAATCAATCAAGTAAAAAGTGCAGTACACTTTTAACTAGAATAATTATTCGACATAAAACTGTCCGATGCGAAATAAGGATGTCAAGAACAAAACAAACTTAACTGCAACAGTAATATCACTTCCAAAAAACCATCTTCATTATCAGGGCAGCTACCTGAAACAACAAAACTAGCATAAACCAAACCGAAAGTAGACAAAAGACATTAAAATGCAAATCACCTAATTCACTAGTACAGTAGTGAAACTACAGCTCTATTCCCGACCAGCATAGCCAACACGTTCACTCCCAGTAAAACTGTGTATTGGGATTCAGTGCTTGTTCCCACGACCCTCGTAACCAACGTTTCTTTTCTTCCCCACGTCCTCACGTGCTGCACGACCACCAGAAGTTCTACACAGTAACGATAAAATTGATGATTTCCACATGAAGAATACCAGTGTAATTAAAAGCCAGTTACTTACTTCTGTTTCCTTCTACTCTGCTGTTTGATACTTATAACCAGATCCATAGCCATCTTCTGGTGTTCCCGGGTTTGTGAATGCGCGTCTAGGCCTTCCACTGTTTCACAATCAATCCTGCATATACGGCACCACCCCATGCTTATGGACTTCCTCTTCCTTGATTTATCAAAAGAATCCGCATCACCCTGAAAAGATATAGTGCACGTAAACAAAAAATTCATCCACCTAACTCAGCAAAACAACAAGTCAGACCTGGCAGAGAACCCACAGACTGAATACTTACTGCAATAGTTCAGAATTAGAAAATACCTGGAGTGAATAGTTGCTCCTATGACCTGGCTCCCCAAAATGTGGAAGACTAGAAACAGGGCCATAACCAGCAGGCTCAACCATGTGCGGATGACTAGACAAATTATGAGGACCCAAAAATGCACCTCTCCTAACTTGGCCTGACATGGCAGCTTGCCCAAAAATGTCATCCCTCGTATGGTTGAGGGGAGGACCAGGAGCCATATGCTCACCAAATCTAAAATTCCCTGGATTATCCACATCACCTCTCCACATGTGGCCAGACAAGTGAGGAAACCTACCATTACGACCAACTGGATCTGAGGGTAGATTAAAAGATCTGGATCCCTCACCAAATCTACGTGCGTCCACGCCATCAATATCATTGAGGCCTGAGTGGCCATGAGGAAAACTGGAAATGCTTCCAAATCCATGTGAAGAAATGCCGTGATATTCTCTATCTGGACTTCGTGGAGGAAAATGTGCCATGTGATCACGGCCAAATTCAGGTCCAGGTCCAGGTCCAAACAAATCTGAATGCCCACGTCCAGGGCCTACCCTTCCCTTACTGCCATCGTAAGGAACTGGCAAATCTCTTTCACCACCAATACTTGAGAGCAAACCAGCAGGGGGATGGTGGGAAGGTAAAAATCTTGGAGGTGGACCACCCCCACCAGCATGATGCGGATCAAAAGGCCTCACTGCTGCATTCACATTCAAACACATGAGAACTACAACCATAAATCCATGCGAGGAAAAATTCCATATTTGAAAGCAGGTTACATTCCAAATGAAATTAACCATAAATTTGTTTGAGATTTTTCTTAACTCACATGGGTGGTCATGGGGCTGAGCATTCTCCATCTGAAAGGAATTCGAATAATCCCCAGCCAAGGCCTTGAATTTTTCGTCATGCAACCCAAATTTGGATGAGTCGAGACCTGCTCCAGTATTCAGTCTTGAGGAAATGGGTTCAGCACCATGAAGCCGCCCTAGTGGACCCCTTCCAGGTTCATTTGTCCTAACAGGATGAGGACCAAAGTGAACTTCAGGGCCAAGTGGAGGAGCTCTTCCCATTATCCCCCCTCGTGGATCAACAGAATCAGGAGCCAGCTGAGTTGGAGGAGGCCCTTGAGGAGCAGAATGTGGTTCATAGCTTCCAGGTCGAGGACCCAGTTGACCAGGTCCCCTTCCAAAATGGGCGTGTGAGCCTGGATCAGGGATCCCACTGAGGGGGGCATCAACGGGCTGCTTCAGAAGTGGCGACTGGAGCTCAATTTGGTTAAATGATTGGCCAGGCTGCAGAAGTGTAGGCCCTTGATGCTTCAACATCGGTTGAGGATGCCCTTGAACTTGCAATCGAGGTGGATGTCCATCTGTTCGAGAGCCCTTATCGGGATCAGCAGAAGATAGTCCTGCATCCGTTGCCTTTTGTAATTCCAGCTTCCAATGCTCATGAGTTTCTTTCTGTTGCGACGAATCACGATTCACCGAAGAATGTACCTCGTCTTTCCGGGCATTGTCAGTGCCATACTTATTTTCTGCAGCTGCAGTTTCAACCAGTTTGCCATCAGACGAGTTCAAAGAACTCCCAGCAACATCTTCTGCAGCATCAACCATGCGATCTGAAACCTTTTCAACTGTTCTTTTCTGTCCAGACTCATCTACCATCTCTCCTATATACTTTTGGTCATTAGTCTGGACTGTTTCGGATTTTACAGATTTCACATCTGCATCAGTTCCTAGAACCTTAAAATCTTTTCGCGTGATGTTCTCAGGAGGTGATCCAACTTCTTGTGCAGTTTCATGATTCTTTAATAAATGCTCTCTCTCCAGCACCACAGATCGGGCATAACTTTGATTTGTTGATGGCTGATTTAAATTGGGCTGTGCAGGTCTAAGCAGAGCAGCACCAAAACCAGCAGAAGATTGAGGAAAGGACTGTGGCGGTATCACATGATTTTCCATTACAGGCCTTCTAACATAATTCTGAGACTGCTGAGGTAGCGGGTTTTGTGGCAATGCAACATTTTGCTGCATCATAAGCA
The DNA here is from genome assembly GCA_903798255.1 of Fraxinus quadrangulata. NCBI lineage: Eukaryota > Viridiplantae > Streptophyta > Magnoliopsida > Lamiales > Oleaceae > Fraxinus > Fraxinus quadrangulata. Next base: position 83,569 of record CAIGRB010106552.1, read on the forward strand.
CCTGAGGCTGAGGAGGCTGTTGCTGCTGCGCAAAATGACCATGCTGATGTAATTGACTTTGAACAGGGGCCAGAAAAGGCTGCTGAGGCACAGTGTGTCGAACTGGTTGCATGACAGGCATATGTTGAATTTGGTGGACTGGCTGCTGAGCTTGAGGTTGGAATTGCTGCTGTTGTGCCGGAGGGATACCAGAGACCTGACCTTGAGGTGGAAACACTGTTGACGCTTGTTGCTGGGGTAGCTGACCATGGGAATGAGGTGGCCGCATAAATGCAGGCTGTTGCGAGACCTGACCATGAATGTGAGCTGGGGGCAGAGACCCATTAGTAGGATATGGATGCATGGGATGTTGCTGCAATGCTCCTGATTGCACTTGCTGGGCTGGATGAGGCAGTGGATAGGAGTGATGACCCGTAATCGCAGGAGCTGTCGGATGTTGGGCTTGGGGTTGGGCTGTAGGAGCTGTAGGCTGATTGAGCTGAGGACGGAGCTGTGGAGGATGTTGAAGATGTGCCTGTGGTTGAGCTGACAAATGAGGCTGCAGTTGTGGTTGTGGATGCATTTGAGGAGGATGCTGAACTTGAGAAGCCTGAGTATAATAAAGTGATTGAGGTTGTGAGTATTGAGGCATCTGCTGTTGGACAGGTGGTCGCATGGACACAGGCAGAGGATAAGTCTGACCCTGGGCGTAGGGTACAGGCTGAGGAGCTGATTGACCAGCAGGGGGTGGTAGAGCCTGCGTTATGACCTGAGCCTGGGACTGCATCGCTGGGTGGAGCTGCTGCAATGGATTTATTTGATGACCAGGAGCTGAAGCTTGGACAGGTGCATTCATTTGTGGTTGCCCCTGAGCTGGAACTTGTGATTGAGACTGAGTTTGAGGCTGCGGTGGAGGCTGAGGTTGGGACTGATGTTGAGGTTGCACATTGGGTTGGGGTTGGGGTTGGGGTTGGGTTGGTTGGGTTTGAGGATGTAGCTGGGGCTGGATCTGTGGCTGGGGCTGCTGCTGGGTTTGAGGCTGCTGTGGCTGGGCATGTGCTTGGGATTGGTGCTGACCCTGCATATGCAGTGAATTCTGCTGGTACTGTTGCAACGGCTGCTGTTGGTTGGGATAGTACTGATGATAAGGCTGCTGGTGAGGATCATATCCTGCATACTGCTGATAGTATTGCTGATATTGTTGCTGATACCACTGCTCTGGAGTTGGCACAGCAGTAGCACCAGTTGGAGCCTGGAAGTTGGGGTTCACTTGATGGTTGAGATCTTGTCCAGGCAGCAGAGGAGCAGCAGTAATTTGTGGATTCTGAGCCTGAGAAGTCGGAGCTCCTGGTTGGGCAGCAGTCTGGTTTGAGTCTGCAGTCGTAGTGGAGGCTGGACCCGAGCTAGAAGCAGCCTGGACATTCTCTGCTGTCTGCTGTGTTTGATATACACCCTGGAATATAAATTAAAGCTGAGAACTAAGTACAAAGAATAATATCCTTGACACCATGTTATTCTGTAAAAATAGGCTTATAGCACTCACAGGACAACTCTGGGCATGCTCGTGTACTTGACGATGCACAATCTGGACTCCACATCTGTTGCATATGACCGGGGAATTTCCAAAGGTACACCCAGAACAGTGGGAGGTGCACTCAGATAGGGGACCCTCCCATGTGCATCCACTCCGATGGAAGAGACAATGCACTTTAACTTTGCCAATTTTGTCCGCCAGTGCTTTGTCCGATTCAATTAGTGGCTGTCAACATATGTTAACACGACAAATTTAGAATAACAAGATGACAAACAATATTCTTCCCATATGTATATCATGGTGAGTTGTAACCTTAGATTCTGATTCTGTCACCAAGTATCCATCATAAGGGCAGGCACGGCTGCCATTAGCAACATGTGCCAAGCAGGGTTTGCAATATAGATGAGTGCACTGAGACTGAAGTGCTTCATTTGGGTATACAAGTGTGCGACAAACAGGACAAAAGAACTCCCCAGGGTAGGTATGAATGTCAATTATGCACTCTATATCAAAACCCATCTTTTCTCAAACATATACTTCAATGCAACCGTATCGCCAAGCTAAATGTGCAAGTATCAGCTGAAACTGGCAAGATGAACCATTAATCCAAAATATAATTAATATAGCAAAAAGAGAATATCGCTCCCATGGATCAACAATACACTTTCCCAAATATGAAAAAGTAAAAACATAGATGAATACAGGTAATGGAACTAGAAAAGACATATATTCAGTAACCATCATGTGTTAAGTCCAACTTATCTCTAGAACTAGAAAGATTAAAGAGTGAAGTTTGCCCTGCATAAGCGAAGATAACAAAACAAAAGGATACATTTGTATATTCTTAAAAACTATAATCCATATTGGGAAATCTCGCACTGAGCAGCACGTTGCAAGTTAATTACATCATCAGCCAGGCAGTTGATTAATAGTAACCACAGCAATCTCAGATGGATCAGGAGCTTGAATTTAAAATACTTGAACCAGACCGCGTAAATATAATATTGCACATTTTTATAACATATAATAATTTACACGGTAGTCTCCAAAAGCATAGATTTGCATCTCATTGCTATAAATTATAGTTTCTTTCAAGAAAGCTGTTCACTTCGAGAATTATGCTAGTGTTTGGCCCCCATTAATTTTTTTTTTTTAATTCTTTCTTAATTTTAACCACATTTTCCAAATAAAATAATATTACACACAAATCTAAAACTTTCCATTATTTTTCAACCACACATTCTCCCATCAATCGCTATTCCAAAATTTATAATTTCTTCAAAATGGGGGCCACACAAACCCCTATATTTGGAGTTCTGACAATTACATTTCCGTATTTACCACTCATCATTCTTAAATGCACAAGTTCTCAAATTCTAAAAGAATTAATGTTAATCAAAATACAACATAATTTTGTATCATAAAACCATGTCAAAGGAAATTTCCACATGGGAAGAATGCTAGGCCTTTAAATTTGGAAACACCAATAAACATCATTCCAACCCAATCCTTTCCATTATACCCTAAAAAAACCCATATAGAGCCCAAAATTTGATGAAACGTAAAAGAGCATGAATCATCAAAATCAACAGCAATGACTGTAGGGTTTTACATGCTATGAAAATCCAACATTTTCTCGAAATGGCCTATTTGTCCATTTTTATGAAATCCTAATTGTCCAGGGTTCATTTATTAGAAAAGATAGGAAAGGGTATTATAAGAAAAAAAAAATGGCAGTTTCAAATGCAAATCATCGATAATAATAATTACACAAAAAAAAAAACAAAAAACAAAAAAAAAAAACTCCTGCGTTACAACTTCCTCATTTTTTTACAAATCGAATAGATCAAAAAATCACCATATAAATCAGAATCCAACCTTCTCTAGAAATTACCTAACTATCCATGGTTTATTTTAAGGAAAACCTCTAATAAGGATTTTAAAATACCAGTTTTCAATTTTGTTTCAAAAAAAAAAAAACTCCGGCATATAACCCCAATTTTTTAACAAACCAATTAGATCAAAAATAAGCCATTAAAATTTTAGCTAGATGTTAAAATAAAATCGCTACGTCAACACACGTGAATAAACCTGTACTCCACATTTATAGTCACCGTTATATGTAACATACCTCGAATTTCTGAAACACCGTTTAACGGAGACGAGGTTTTAAAACCCTAGTGCGAGATAAATTAATAAAACTTCAATAATATCGAGTTTTATATAGTGAGAAGTGCAGGGCAGAGTGCTTGAGGAAGACGCTATGAAATCGGCAGGAGAGAAATGGAGTGAAAAATGAGAGTGGTTAAGCGGGGCGGTGGTTTTATACCGTGACAGTTGTAAGGCAACGGGTTAACCCTAACCCGCATTCAAGGGAGATATTTTATTTTTACTGCCTTCATTTTTTTTTTTCTTCTTTCCCTTGAGAATCTCCAAAAACTCTCTATTTTCAAAGAATAGTATCTATAAATTTAGATAGTTAAAATTTTGAAGTGGTCCAACAAATTCTTTTTATTTAACACTTAATTTTACAACTCTCAAAAAATATTTATTATTTTTCTTTATCTTTTATTTTAACTAATTTTTCTTTAAATTATTCAAATTGAAACAATTTGAATGCATTTAATTATAGAGAGTGAGTTCGGTTTTTCAAATTTGGAGAGTCAAACCCACTTTTTAAATTAAAATGTTAATTTAAAGAGTCTATTGGAACATTGTTGACTCTTTATAATAGAGAGAATTTCATGTTTAAATAATCTCTTGGAGATATTCTTAATTTAAAAAAAAATGCATAACCGTTGTTTTCCCTTTTTTCCATGCACACGGTTGATATTAAGAGCACCTCCAATAGACTCTTTAGATGTGAGATACTCTCTATTTTGAAGAATTAACATTTAAAATCAAGTTTCAATACATTCTCTATTTTTAAATAACATATTCTATCATTTAGAGAGTATTTATAAATTTATAGAGTTAAAATTTTGAAGTACCCAACAAACTCTTTATATTTAACATTTAATTTTACTACTCCCAAAATTTTTTTATTATTTTTCTTTATTTTTTGTTTTAACTAGCTTTTCTTTAGGTTATTTTATTGTTTTCCTATGTTGAAAATTGAAATACTTTGAATACATTTAATTATAGAGAGTGAATTTGGCTGCTAAATTTGAAAAGTCAAACTCGCTCTCTAAATTAAAATGTTAATTTAAAAAGTCTCTTGGAGCATGATTTTAAAGAAACCTGTTTTTTAAAAAGTAAACGATCGAATTAGAAAAATGATATTTCTAAAAAAATCATTGGGATGCTTTTTGGGTTTTAAAGAAGTTGATGGGGCTGTGGAAGTCACGTTTCACATATGGTGAATTTGGTGAATTGAGTTTTGTTGAAATGCAATTTTTTTTTTTTTTTGACATTGATAACTTACCACGTGGAATTTTTGTGCGAACATTAGGAATGAAGGAAACAAAATATAGCGGATGATGAATAGAGTGCAACATCTCAAAGATGAGTGACCATTAGAGAGCATTTCGATGTTTGATGAGTAAACTATGATCGAGTGCAAGTTGGATGAGTAATGAAACAATGGGTTCGCTAAGTTTCCATTTTTTAAACGGCCGTAACTTGCCCCCATCGGATTTTCGTTAGCCACGTTAGCGAATAATATAGCGGATTTTTTAGGGTAATGGACGGAGTGCAAATGGACAAAGTTCAGTGAGCACTGTGAAACACTTTAAAATTTAATGAGCAATCTGTGACCATGGTATAAGTTGGGTGATTATTGAAACGATTCACTCAAATAAAATATATAAAAAATTTAGTGTTAAATATAAAGAGTTTGTTGGAGTACTTCGAAATTTTAACTCTCTAAATTTACAGATACTCTCAAAATGATAGAATATGTTTTTTTTT